>JACN01072020.1:0-60793 GCA_000787155.1 Scartelaos histophorus
TGTGCCGTGCCTGTGCCGTGCCTGTGCTGTCTGCCTGTCTCTCTCGGCACAGACGCTGAGGGATGGGCCCATCGTCCGGGGGAAACGGCTTGTGTCGCCCGCCCACGCTGCTCCTCCTCTGTGTGAAATTGGCTGAGAGGATGTAGACATATTCCACGCACTGATCCATAGCCGCGTATAAACAAGAGAGGATCCGGCTCACACTCCTAGAAGGTCAGGAAGCTCCGGCGTGAAACCGTAAGTGACACTGGCGGCTCTGCGCTGGCTAACGGTCTGACCCCCCGAAAATCTGTGTGCATGTGTGTGTTTGTGTGTGTGTGTGTGTGAGTGAGTGTGTGTGTGTGTGTGTGTGTGTTGTAGAGGCCAGGCCCACGCGCAGAGGGGTGCACTGATATTTAGTGCATGGGTGTGTCAACTTAATCAACAATTTAACTGATCTGTACTAGAATTCACTTTGAGTTATACAACAAAGAGGTAGTTTGGGGCTGAAAAGACATAACCAAAAACTCTCATACATATAGGTAGGTATAGGAGTGTATATTTAGATAAATTATTCCGTTTTCCCTTTAAATATTAGTGGTAACTATATTTGCAGTTTTTTTACAATATGATGATGTCACTCTTGCAAATGCACAACTCTTTTCATAAGAAATACTAACAAGAAAAAACATCTTTATAATTTGTATCAGTTACACAATTAGCGCATCTTTATCCAATTTTTTTTCCATTCTACAAAAACAACAATAATTTTGCCAGAAACCGATCTGGTATCTGTTTAATCTATGTATGAAATCCATCCAAAGAAACACATAACTTTCTCTAAACTCTGATTTTGCTAACATAACCAGGCTAACTCAAAGGTCTGAGTATAAATGCCACAAATGACAAGCCCGTTAGCAGACAAGTGCTAACCCAACTCCTGCTAACATCATGATTAAAACAGGTGTTAAAAGGGTCAGCGCTAACATGGCCTTATGTTGGTGTCTGTGCACTGATACTGACTATTAAGAATTCTTCAAAATATTTGTGCATCACCATTGTCTAATTTAAACTTAATTTCATTTTTCATTTTGTACCAATTACCCAGATACTAATCAATACTAGTATCAAGATACTCAACTGAGCAAATATCAATACTCAAAACAAAATCACATACAGTACATAGTACAAAGTTGGGCCTTTCCTGAATACTTTTGACGTGTATCAGAACTATAAGACCACATTATTTTATCCAAGAAACTACTTTTAATTTAGTGTTGAAAATTTTAAAAAGGAGTGTTTTAAATGATAAAAGTGGTATCAAAATCAGTAAAAACATTTCTGAGAATTAAAATATCAAATCAAATAGGTTCAAATTAAAGACTTTGTACTGTCCAATTTTTCAATATCCAATAATCAGAAATAATAATGAATTTTTGTAAACCGCCTTAACCAACTAACCCTAAAGGTCTATAGTGTAACTTTTCTGGTGGAGGGTCCGCCACCGGCTTTTCTCTATGGAGATGTTATTGCTTTGCTTGGAATGTTCCATGGTATGGCATTAAACATATACTTCTAGTTTTTATTCATTATGCATGTTTGTTTTGGGTTTTTTTTGCTTAAAAATAAAACAATTCCCGCTGTGAATATAGACGACTCTCCATTTTTTTTTGCTGTTCCCGCTGTGAATATAGACGACTCTCCACAGATCTCAAATGTAATGTAGAGCAGTGCTTTAAGCTGCACGTCTCCCTTGTGATCGATAGGTTCAGTTTATACTGTAGAACATTCCAGACAAAGCAATAACATGTCATGGAGACAAGCAAGTGGCGGACCCTCCACCAGAAATGTTACGCGGTGCAACTTTAACCGCAGCTACTTTAACACGTCACTGACTTGATTTCTTTTCTATTACTATTCCCCTTACCTTACACACTAGTCTCTGTGGCACAGAGCAGAGATCCCACACCCAGATCCCCCATCAACAAACGGTTAAGACTGTGCGGTGAGATCTATGCGTGAAATCTGATTGCGGCTGCAGTAAAATGGACTAGGGGAGGCATGAATGTAATTAAAGTGGCTGACACTTTTATGCCGGGTAATGGGCGTCCAGGGCCCAGCTATTCCCTGACGAGCTCCCCTCACAGTATGGAGTACATGTTAATACGCTGCCGCACAATGACTTAAATGCAACTCTCAAAGCCTTCATGGAGATGTAATATTGATGTGTAAATAGGATAAATGCCAACATCCTGGGGTTTAAGGGACAGTAAATAAACAGTGCCTAATACACATTGTAGGAAGCATATGGAAACTGCACTGAAGGAGATTGCACTCGATATAATGTGGACATACAATGGGATTATGTATGATCTCTTCTTAACAGTATCAAGATTATTTTGATGGCGTCGCAAAACACAATTTGAGATGTTGAAACGGACTTCTTGAGGAAATTAGGGGTTGAATTAATGGTAGTGTTGAGAAGTGGCACTAATGTTGAGGAAAGAGGAGACAAACAGTGAGCCAAGGCCCAATCAGTGATGTATTTGTGAACGCAGGTGAGAGGGAGCAGGCTTTTAGATCACACCAGGGCCGATAATGAACAAGTTAATAAGAGGAATGATACTTTGAAATGTTCCTCGACCACCCTGCTCCCACAATTTAATCTGTAATAAATAATCCGGCATCATTGCAGGATGGCATCTCATAATGGCAAATGAAATATGCTGGTATGATAGGTACAATAAATCTGGATTTTCCTATGGTTCCCTCAGGCTAGGACAATATGCAACTATAGTGCTCTCTGTCAGGAAGAGCCGATCTCAGAGCCGTCATAAAATCTAAATGGGCACTAATTAGGCAAGCCTTCCCTCTCACACTTACTATTTCTATTGACATTTTCGGCGCGCCGCCCCCCTCCCCGCGCCCCGCCATAAGTCACTGAGAGCAGAACTCCCAGGATTGCAGAGCACAGGGCTGTTAAAGGGAAGTTCAACTTAGTAGTAATGAATAAATCTGCCCTCCCATGCAGTACTGTTTCTTTTGTCTTGGACCCAAGCATATTCATGTTCCAAGTGGCAATTTGCAATGTCACAACAGCACATGTGACGCCATTAAACACATAGTAATTATCATCATTAGTGAAGTCAGAGATTTTTAATTAGATTTGGATGTCTTACATAACTGTGAATGACATACTTTGGTACAAAATTATCTTAAATTATAGTCATTAAAGTAATTACTGTTTAATATTGTCTGTATTTCCTCTATACTGCAGAGGCGCCCCGGTGACAGGTACAGATCATAAATATATACATATGGATCCTGGCACTTGAAATTAATAAAAGTCTAATGCGTGCTTGGCACAGACCTGCTTGTTGAACATATGCTGCGAGCATGGCTAAGCCATCTGGCTCAGAGTCAAGTATTCCCACCAACTGTAGTCTTATGCTACCTGACTGAGGAAAAGCTTTATTCCCCTGGCATCCAGGGCACAAATGGAGAAATATTATTGAAATGATTATCTGCATCAAGACTCAGATTTGGGCTGACATTTCGCTGGCTCTGTGTAATCCGAGGGGTTGTCTAGGAGAGGGCGGAGAGGGGGTTTGCCGGTAAGCCTTGGCGGATGATTAATGAAGCCAGGATACTGGGTGGACCCAGCCCACCTCCACTCAGACCCAGGGGCCGAGCGCCGCATATGAAATTGGCCTCTGCTGTTCATCTCCCTGTGAGAGAGCACTGATGATCCCCACGACAACAGCACCAGGCTGCAGTCACAAAACACCAGCCCAAAGCCCTGCCAGATCCAGGCTTAGGCTCCGGCAGGAGCCACAGAGTGTGTGTGGAGGAGGGCCTACACCTGTTCTCCACTGCTGCACTATACTCCACACAGAGAAGTTTCAACGCAACTTATAGTCTGTCTGTCCAGAAAGTTTAGGAACATCCACAACAGAAGAGAGGATCGGTATGAACTGTCTGCCCGTCACAAACTCGTCTCATTTTGAAAGAGCACAGCTGTTATATTACACAGTCTATCCGCACACCTGCTCCTTCAGACCAGGCTGACTTCTGCCAGTGGATTTAGCTTAGTGCGACAAGTAATTGAGAAAAGTAGAACATCTTTAGTGAGTGTATGCCGATGATTAGTCCTAGACAGTGTGGCTTTGTTAAATGTGTGCAGTAATTAATAACTGCAGTAGGACAGAACAATTGTGGTGCGCTGACGTGTGTTGTACAATACAGAGAGGGGATTTCTAAATAGTGTAAATTAGCTGTTTACCTATTATGATCCAGCTCCTGACACCACAGCTTCCTTTTTCCCTCAGAACAGGACCACAGAGAATGATTAATTGCAAGCTCACGGGTTTTACAGCTTCAAGAGTAAATCAACTTCCTAAGAAGTGCTAACTTGCTAAAATATAAACTAATTTTAGGCCCCAGATATTAAAATATAATCCATCTTCTTCCTCCACAGGGAAAGCTAATTAGAAAATGTGACTGGCATAAGAGAGGAGAGGTGGAGGAATGGTGGGATTAGGCTGCGAGTAGAAAATCACAGGCTCCTGAAATCTGGGGATTTCTATACACTTCAGATCAAGAGTTCCCCATTGTGCCTCAGTGTCACAGTTCACCACAAAAGAGGAGGGACTGCTCCACAAATTGGCATCAGCAACAACATACTAACTGCTGTACTTTTCACTGTCTAACACCTACAATTAATATTAAGTCCACTGTGTTAAGGTCTTTAAGGCAATGAGTAGTAGGTTTCAAATCTTTGGTTATTGGAGATACAATAAGCAAAAGGCGTCATTATGTGAAGTGACAGATTCAAAAGTATATAATACACAAGTAAAAGTAACATAAGCGGCTACATATTTATTACTAATATTACTGCTAAAACCAATGTAACTATTGAAACTACTTCACTTGCATCTACAATTACAAATACTTGGGTAAAAAAAATGTTATTTAATAGAGTTGAGTAAAAGTAATTGGAAATGGCAGCAGCATCACAAAAACACACAAGTTACAAAAGATAAAAATAGGCTAGAAAAACAAAGTCTCAAACTAGCAAAGCAAGATAATTGAAACTAAACTTTAAAAACAAACAAACAAATGTACATCCACAATACAATACTCGTACAATACAAATATTATCTTATGAGCCTGTCTTAACTGCTACTTGCCACCACTTGATACAATATTTATGCAATCAAACAAATGTGAATCTTTGGGTGAGTTATTTGTGAGCTGCTGTGATGTATATTAAGTGACAAGAAACAGATCTAGTGCTTTCCAGCTTATTTTTATACCGGAGTCTAATTCAACAGCCAATAAACAGCAGTTGCCTGGGGGGAGCGGCTACCTGCCTGTAGTACTCACGCTCACACGCATGTTCTGGTTGTGGTGACCTTATTCAGAGCCACACCGCTACTTGTGTGCATGTACCAAGGAGGACAATAGGAAGAAAGATAGTACTGAAATACCATTAGAGATGACCTAGTACTGTGGATGTTGACTGTATTAAAATGTACTTCCAATTTTTTACTAGGCTGAAGTTTAACTGTGTTTATGCTCATTTAAATGCAGGATGTAAAACGTACTGGAGGAATGAGCAGCTAATTACGGTTCAGATACACTGTGTGAGATGAGATGCTATTACTTTTACTATAAATAAAACATTTTCCTAGACTGCATGATTTTGTATGCTGTAATTACGATATTGAACTTACATGCAATTATAACAGGAACAATGTCTAAATATTTTTTCCAAACTACTGATTTTGCATGCTTTCTTATATAATTAAATATAGGAAGTGTAAAATATAGGAACATTTGCGGCAAGCTTCTGTGAAATTGTAAATGCGGTTTGGACAAAGAATATTGAAACAGCTTTGCAGTACTACAAAGGCTAATAGTTATACCTCCTTAATAGTACTTTTGTAAGCCACAGGTACATTATATAGGCCAAACTGCAATATAGAAATGCTAAATTAAAACCACAGACTCCAAGTGAGCATTTTTATCTTTTTTTTTGTATACCGCATCTCACATGACAACACAGCAGCAGCAGCAGCCCGTCTCATCCAGCTCCAGCCTGGATCCCCCTGGTCCCTGAAGGCGCTCCCGGGGGACAGGTAATGCTCTATGTAGTGACAGCTAAGAGGCAATAAGCCAATATTAAAGAGTGGTAAAGTGGCCAACGGAGAATCCGCTTCCAAAACAAGCTCGCAAACAAGTGTCACTCAAGCCCTTCGTCCAGGTAACACCGCATGTCCCCTATTTCTTTAATTAATGATTGGACGCCATTTTCTTTGAGAGCTGCAAATTGGCCACACGTCCCCTTCCCCCCTCCTTCTTTTCTTCTTTTTGGACTTTAACCCTTTCCTTCTTAGTCCCATTTCTTCAGGGCTCGTTTCAAGTATTTTACCGCTATAATAGCCGTACAATTGCTGCACGGCTGGGTGTCTATTTGTCGCGACCAAATGCGTTGAAATACCTACCTACTGCCTGTAAGCACTCAGGAACACTCAAAAAGGGAAAAAAAAATGAGCAGTGAAAATTGCCCTAAAACCTCATTTCTTAAAGTATAGACTTGATAGGGGAGGCGTTGGTTAAATTTATTTAAAAGCTGCAGTTGTAAAGGACAAAATGGCTGCGTTAAAATAATTATCTAAACGGCACGGTGTGAGGGAACGTTTAGTGAAAAGAAACGAGATAGAAATTGTGTAAAAGTTCCCATTGTACTAAATGACAAAGTACTAATTGGATGCTAATTGAGAAGAAAGCAATCTCCAAACTTCGTAATCAACTTTTTTTTTTTTCCTTGTGGTTAAATCTAGCTTTGTTCTTACTTGGAGAGTGCAGGTGACAAATTCGTAGGTACTTTGGAGATAGAGGAGCGCTGCAGGGGAAGGCAGTGGCCAGTCTCACAGCAATAGGAGAGGGGTCCAGGCCAGACCAGGAGACTGATTACGGATTCAGAACTGCAACAGTGCCATCTTTTGGTCAATGGGCGTACTTCATATCTGCAACACAGGAGCAAAAGAACAGGTTATGAAGGTATGTCCGAGAACTGGTCTATTGTGGAGGGGAAATGTTGTGGTTTAGGTTATAACGCTGCTCTGGGGTGTTTGCAATGGCTAATGTAACTTTAAATCTAATTCAGACGGGGCTCAGGTGTTGAAATTCTTGCAGAGAGAAAATGAAAATTGCGTGGTTTTACAATTTTATGTTGAAATATGTTTAGGAATTGTACAAGGTATATTAACATGTATGAGAAAAATATTGTATTTCCAGTTTTTTTAGGCCAATATGACATGATTCTTAATTATATCTCTGTAATGTGCCTGATTGCATTTTATATTATTTACAGAGGGAATAGGCGATTTTACTGAAGCCACACAATGCAAAACTTAGAAGTGTGAACACAAAAATATATATAAAAAACTACCAAATGTGTGGTTCAGATTCTCAAATGCGATTATGTCATACTCGCAGATGGGAGGCAAGAGACAGTTTTTCCTATTGATTACACTGCACTTTAACATGAAATATCCAAAAGGTAAATTCACACAGTTGAACCTAACTATTTCTATCAGTGACTATCAGTGCATTTCAACAAAAATCAGCATTTAAACAATATTCATTTTAGCCGTTTCACCCGTTTCACCATTATTGATCTTTAGTCTGTTCGGTTGTGGTGTCAATACATAGAGGAGTTTAATAGGTGTAGTGAATAAGGACCTGAAGAGCTTCATGAAGGCACTGCATGAAGCTGCCTGTGAGTGGGAGCAGATGATTCGCTGTGGCACCAACTAAAAGAGAGAAGGCATGTTCTGAAATAGGTCTGTCTAACCATTGCTGTCTGCCTACATGTGCGTAGGTTAATATAGGATTTTAAAATTAAACAAAAATTGCATCTTAACTTGTCACGCTTCCCAAAACTCTGATTCTCTCCCTATTGATTTTTTTATGTGTGCATTAATATTTATAGTAAAAGGAAGAACGGTTACTTTTTTTTCACAATTTGGTCGTCATGTGGAGTGTCATAAGAGTATTTCTGTAATTTCTATACAGTATTTTTTGCTAGCCAACACATATTATAGTGTACAAGTTTACTCTCCAGTATTTGCGCTTGAATTTCCCTTAACTGTTGGCACTACTATTTGATGCTCTAAATGTGATTTCATTGATACTTGTGACAATGCCAATAAATCCTTGAATCTTAAATCATATTAAAATGAATCAATATAAACTACATCAGTGTGGATAGCTGTGAGTCAGCTAATTGCCGTTTACTCACTTCTCCAACATAACACATCCCCTCTCCTCTCCTAGTCACTCTCACATCCTGCCAGTCCGTACATCGCCAAACACTAAACAGTCTGGAGTGGGTACACATGTCTTGAGTCTGAATAAATATTTGCAGTAGCAGTAGCGTCCCGGGCCTCTCCTTCCCCATTCCCACGCCTCTGTACGGGACGCCAGGGATAAGGCGTCGGGATGGGCTGTGACATGAGACTGACAACCCAGCGGTCCAGACCCCCCTAACTGACATGTCACGGCGGTTGATGACTTTATTGTGCTGGCTGTCACCGCACTTAATCTGGGTGTCAGTCAAAAGCACAGTGGCCCTGGCTGCAGACGAAGGCCCACCCTTTTAATGACATTACATCTGCAGTAATGCCATTCAGAGCCACACTGATATTATCTTCTATTTGCATCATTCAGTGACACAGGCAGGAGCGGAGACGACAGAGGGCCGGTCATTCCCCCATCCATTTCCACATTCGAGACACATGTCAAGATGAAAGCGGCCTATTATTTACTGTAGCCCTGGTTTTATCGCTCACCGACATGATGTCTCACTTTACCCTGAGCTGTCAGCGTCAGAATTGGAGCGTTTTGGTGTTGGGGAGATAGCGGTAAACAGGCATTTGATGTTTTATATTGGAATGATGGTTTGATGGGCTTGGTACTCCAGAGTAGATTTGGAATGCAATGGTTGTGAGGCTAATCCACTTTTGAAAGATGTCAAAATGGGGATTTGGACGAATCAAAACAGAGATATAAAGGAATCTCCATGTTAGAGTAAATAAGACATTATTGAGTGGTGTCCTGCAGCAGAAAATCCTGGGCTCTGAATAACATGTGTCACATTGGGTATAAGTTTAAGCCTTTAATGTCTTTTTTAAATGGTTGTTATTTGAATTTGCAAGTATGTTTTCTCATTTTACACTATACAATAATAGTGTGATTGGTAAAACAAAAATAATAAAGTATATAAATGCATTTTTTAAGTACTTTGAAGGGTAATCTAAAATTTTATCTAATACATACAAATTGATTATCAAATTGAGTTACTCAGTTAGCAGCAACAGATGGAGTTCAGTTTGCTATATATTAATTAGTAATGCCAATTGAGTAATTGAGTCTTTTATTCTACTAGTCTTGTTATGTGGTGTGATTTTGAGGGTGGTTGCCGATTTTAAGGCTGGTTGACCATTTATTGAACATATATTGATTTTGTGTTGAATTGTTAATAGCTACAGTAAAGTTACTAACTTTTCTTCATTCTAAAACCCATGGATAGTTGATAGTTTATATATCTTCATACAACCGACTTCTTCCACTTTCCCCCCGGCTGTACAGATTATTTCGAAACATTCAAATCTGATACCAACATGCATTACCACTCATTTTTTTAAACCTTTAGCTCAATTCGTCATGACCTCATTTTTTTAGGCAACAGAATGTGATTTTCAACATTAACATTAGTCGTTTGACCTCATTAAAAACGTGCATTGTTTAAGCAACAGAAAGTGATTTTCAACATTAACATTAGTCGTGCAGGTCGGTTCCATAGTGGTCCGTCAGCGTATACTAGTCTAAGAGCTCAGGATCATTCTAAAGTTATCCAGAAGAGGTTCATCTCTCTCCCGTGAATGTGCCTTTTTAGTATCAATACTTCCTCAAATTAGTATCTAGTTTCTATACAAGTTGTAGCATCAATTAGTGATTTTCGTTACTTTTGACGACCCAAACCTCCACACATAAACTCTGAATATCCCATCTCGCCACACACATTCATCCCTGCACCAGCCGTCTGCATCTCCCTGCTCCATAAGTGTCCGCTCAGGTTCTATAATGACAGCCTAATGAACACGTCTCCTCTCATTCCCTCTGCCTCCTCCTGTCTCTGCCTAAATGAGGAAGTCACTCCACAGACATCACAGGCACCCAAACCTCTCCTCTGGTCCCGCTCCTGTTTTACTGACAGTGCTTTCTCTCTCCCATCACAGCAGCGCCGCCTAATTAAATGTATTTAGCATCATAAATATTCCACGGGGACAGGTTGACACAGTGAATTAATGTCTCGCCTCGATACCACAGCCCCTCCATTGGCTGCGGTGGAGAGAAAGTTAGGCCAGTGCCAGGTAAATGCTACTGCCTGGTATAAATCAGAGCTGCTTTTGTTTGCTAATAGGGAATATAAAGTATGATTAGGATTATAGAGTGTATAGTGGTTGTGACGTGAATTTTGTAAGATGGTTAGCAGCAGGGTGCAACTCAATAAATTGGAAAGTAATGTGTATTGAAATTAGGGATGTAACGATCCATGTTTTACAGTTCTGATACTGATTATTAATTGCTACGCTAAAGTTTTCATCATTCTGAAACCCATGGATAGTTGAAATCTCCTTTATAACAAGCTTTTAGTTTTTAGAGTTTTTAGTCCCGATACCATTTTGATACTATAACTTTAACTATCTGTCAATACCCAATATCAACTAATACCAGTAAGAGACTAAAAATAGACCGAATAAACTAAAAACACTGGGATAAAATGTGTTATGTAGCTCTTATTTATGCCTCAACACTACAAAATAACTTTGTATTAAAAGCTCAAACAATGAGACTTTCTAAACCCACTATGACCAATAAATAATCCTATTAGATCAATTTATAAACCAACCAGGACCGAACCGTGACGCTGATATTCGATACCGATATCGGTATCGGTGCATCAAAACCTGAAATGTGTGATAAAGATAAGAAGGTTGGGCCAATGTTAATTTGAAAAGGGGCAAAATGCAAAAATAAGTAATAATTTCAACTACTTAAAATGTTATTGCAGTGGATAAAACTTCTATAAAAACGTTATGCAGACCATGTGATCAGTTTGGTTATACCATGGGTGACCCGGGAGATCTTCTGGATCATTAATTTGGCATTATTTATATGAGATTTTCAATGTTCTGATCTCCTGTTCTTAATCCAGGAAACTTTCAAAATGAAGATTAGCCTTCTTAGTTAATTTGAATAATATTGTATAAGTTATGATAGGTAAATTGATTCAAGTTGAAACAAGCACAGAGGTCCTACACAATGCAGTATTAGGATCTATTATGATTTATTGCAAAGGAGATATTTTTTATTTGACTTATTCTAAATTTGAGAAATCAGTTTGTAATCAGATATTAACATAATAGTTCCAAAAGTGAGTAATTCTTTCAACTTTTTCTTCTCAACATCACTGTACACTAAGCCTGTCACGATGACAAATTCTGCAGTGTGATATAAGGCTGTAAATATAAGTAAATATAGACAATAAACACAAATTTTATTGAACCCAAACTATAAAGCAGAATTATTCCCCCCCAAAAAGTACAATATTGTTAAATATTGTTGAGCCGCAATAAATAAAGAGCAGATTGCAGCACTTAAAGTTTAATACCATATTATGGAACATCACAAGCAGAGTAATGGCATCTCCACAGTATTGGACACCCAGCCTGAAAAGTGACACAGTCCACCTTTAAATAATTAGTGTATAATTTTAGATCATAATTCAACCTTCATCAGCTCAAACCTTGTCATACTGCAAAAAAAATTACCCAAAATTTTCCACTAGTGCAAAGAGGAGAAGAAACAACAGCCAACTCCAAAATCATTCCAAACAAACCTTTTCTATCCTGTCCTCACTTGTGCCCTCCACCATTCCCCACAGGACTAACATTTTGTCACACTTTGGCAGGACTTTACACAGGTCCTGAGCGCTGAGGAGTGAAGCGACTCAGAGCATTTGTTCCACTGTGGAAGAGTCACCAGAACAAATAGGCCCAGCTGCTGGAGTCTGCTAAAGGGGACTTCGGAGGATAGCATTACACGTTATTATGTTCATGTTAAATCTTGAAATTTTTCCTAATTTCCCTGCATTTTCTTTGCCGGCCAAAATGTGCCTATCTTTTCCTCCTCCTCAACACGTGTAATTGCAATTTGCAAGAGCTAAACTAATTTTATGACACTGCGGCACCTGTATTCATCTCCATATTAATAGAAAACAGAAAGTATAAATCCAAATTTTGCAGGAGCTGGTGTCAGTGTGGATGTTCCTTCAGGGAGAAGTCTGTCTCCTCTGCGTTAAAATATTGTATGCTCCCCCCACTTTGGCTCCAGATTGTCCCCTTCTGAGCCCAAATCAGATATGATAATTATGAATGGCACCAAATCTCCATCAAAAGCCCTGACACTTGTAATATCCATATATGCCAATGCGCATTTAAGTCTGGGGCCGCAAAGGTGTTCTCTGAGGTGAGTTATAGCAATCCAGGCGCCGCTCTGGAATCCGGGCCCCTGCGAGTCTCATTTAGAGCGGGATGGGTGAGTGATGGGCTCATTTGGATTAAGTGCACTGGCCTGAAGATCCCAGAGAAAAGTAAGGGAAGTTTTACAAAGCACCAAAGACCTTAATGAATCTGCTAATTTCCCTTGTATAGTGCATTCTGGTGCAACTATACTTATAAAGGGGTAGTTAATATAAAGAATGTATTATCTGAGAGGAAAAAAACTGCATCAAAGATATACCTGGAGTTTCATTTACATGTTTAACACACAAATATCTAGGGTGGTTTTCTCTCAAACTGAAGAAACTGTTCCACCTTGTGATGTCAGTAGAATTATTTGGATAATTTCACTCATTTTTTTTTAACAAAAAATAAAAAGGTAGATGTTAACCTGAAAATTACCTACATGAAATCACAAGGTGGAGCAGAAGTGAAAAAAACCACAACTCCAGGTATGTGAGGAATTAACATTGTAACATGGCTAAAAGCTCAAGAGTCTTGCATAATATAGTATAATATTTGATTGGAAACCCTGCTTGTCTAATGGTGTTATAAGGCAGTGATGTGAATCTTTAAAAAAAAAGCTGAAATAATCCTCAAATAGAAAAAAGACAACTGTTCCAAATCTTTTACCAAAAATATGTTGTTATGTCTTTGGTAGTAGTAATCAGTAGGAGTTTAAAAGTCTTGTCCTGTACCCTGATCTTCTTCCCCATCTTGCCCCAGTACAGATATATTGTCTGAGGAGCTCTCGAGATAAAACCAAGATCACTGTGTGGTTTCTGCAGCTAATTAAAAAGCATTTTATTGTCCATTAATCAGGAAGTGTGTGTTAGGAGGCTAGTTGTTGTTAGCTTTCCCCTTACAGCTGTGAAAAGCAGCAGTAAACTCATCATGATGAATAATTAGGATACTTTAAAAGTAAGTAAGTGACCATTGAAAAAATACAGAACTGCTTTTGTTGTTTGTTTTTTTTTAAAACAACATAAAGGAAATATAAACGTACACGTAACATTTAAAACCTAAGTTAAAATACTGTGCATAACTGTCCTTGAATGTAAATGAGCTCATTGCACGTAGTATTAATTACTGTATAATTGCAGCATTGCCCTGTGCATGAGTCTGTGTGTATGTCACTCCAGCACAGACAGTAGAGTCAGGAGCCAGTGTCAGGTCAGCCCGTACAAAGCCTGAGCTGGTGTAGGTGGTCCTCTGCGCCTCATTAGGAACAGTGGTCTAATGAACTTAAGACAATGCTAATTAATAAAAGAACAAAGGCTTAACATTTGTGAAAGTGTGGAGTCGTGAGCTAGCTTGTCTGACAGCGCTAAACCCACCGTAATCCGTTTGCTTGCAATGCGTTGCTCAGAGGCACGACCGCGCAGCTCGGGCAGGTCAGCGGGAGCAGCTCCATAGCTCAGCTGATACAGTCACCTGCGACAGTCCTTTATGGGCTGATAAAGTGAAGGGAAGTCTCTCCAGAACAGAGGCTGACTGGGCTGAGGGCGTCCCTGGGGAGCAGGTGTCAGGGTTGTCTATCACAGGGCTGAAAGGAGAAAAGGGACGCGTTACTGGGCTCCATTGTACGCCGCTTGTCATTGACTGATCGGGTCCATTTAGCTGGCTTTCACACTGAATGAAACCACCTGAATAGATGAAAGCGAGACAGCCCCTCTGACAAACAAGGAGCCTGGAATATTCATGGAGGATCTGTGAGGAAAAGATTAATGTATTAGAAATTAAAATGGGGCCCGGACGTATGATCTTGCTCTAACACTTGGCCAGACCTGTGTCACCCGCCGCTAGCACCTCAAGTCTGCACATGCCTCTGCCAAGGTGGAGAGGACTCATTAAGCACCTGCCATTGTGTGAGCGGAATAATCAAACTTCACCCCCCTCTGAAGCCCCCTCCCGCCATTCTTTCCCACCGCACTGACAATGAATAATTCTGGAGCCATTTGCAATGTTAACGCCACATATCTGGGCCATCCATGCCTTTATGATAAGAGCTCCAATATGCATTTCAACAGTGCGTACAGAGGCAGCGTCCGGCGCGTTTCAAAGGACACCTGTCAGTCATCTGAAAGAGCTGTCAGTCTCTGTCACGGTGCGCTGCCAGCCAAATGGCTCCACAGATAATCTTTACTCTCTCCCCGACTCTGCACACCTCTCGCTTTCACATCACAGAGGTGGCATCTGCAATAGACTGACAAGTGATTTACACTGGAAAATGGATTGTGTGTAAACTGAAAAAGGAGGCTAGATTCTTTTAGGTAGCGTTTCTCTGGGTTGGTGTACAGCTGTATCAAATATGATATCATAAATGTAATCTGGGCCACGCTGAATGTCATTACAGGTGATACTCTGAGCTGCAGGAGGCTGCTCAGGGCCAACTTTGAGAGTCCTGTTGGTGTAAAGAGAGAGGGCAGGAGAACACATTCTGGAAATGGATGAAACAGGAGAGAGAAAAGACATTGGAAAACGGGTTTTGACGACCTCAGTCCTGCCATTAAGTAACAGTTCTGTAACCCCAATTGCAGCGTTACAGTCAAAAGAAAGTCTGTTCTAAGGAACGAAAAGGATTGAGGAAGTGACGTAAAGTTTTTCATCAGCCTTGGCAATGTGACCTTTTTTATAAACTGAAGAGAAAATGTTCAGAGATATCCCTTAAACAGTAATGTTGATCGAATTAATTTATTCGTATTGCAATTTGCAGTAATTTGAAGCATTATCATGCATAGATTCTCCTGCTGAGCACAGTAAAGTTGCTTTATATAACTTTTCTCCTGCTTGTCTCCATGGAGATGTTATTGCTCTTCTTAGACAGCATGGCATTTAAGTCTATCTTGCATTTAATGAAATGCAGGTGTTTGGCTCAAAAATATGTCAGAAATACATTATGCAAAAAATAAATAAATCAGTCAAAATCAAGATTTTATTTTTTGGCTATATCTCCTAGCCCTAATGTCATCTGTTTATCTCCATAGAGATACATAACTTTAATGCCATACTATGAAACATTGCACACAAAGCAATAACATCCCCATTGCGACAAGCAGGCTGCTGATCCTCCTAAAGAAAGTTACAAAGCACCCCTTTCACATCCATATATCTTTCCTACTTGGCCTAGCTAACGCAAATACATATGTTTGTCCTTGTTGTGCCCTTGCATCTACAAGCTCCCAACATTTCATCATAGCGCTGCATTTTTCGCCTCTTCTTCTTCACACTGCAGCGTGCTGATCCCTCTCGCCCTCACATGTAGGCCAGTCATTTGTTAAGCACCACTAAGTTGCTTGTGTGCCACCAGCTGTTAGTGATATTTACAGCTGAGTGGTGAGGATGTGTTTGGACTGAGGCTCGGGGCCCCATCGCGGCACAGGGGCCAGACGCACCTCCCTTTATGGATGCTCCTTGGGCTAGGCCGGCCAGCAGCAGTCACAGCCCAGCACACCGCATCACAATACAAAAGGTGCTCGCCATGACTGGGAATGACTCAAGGAGGAAGAGTATGTTCCGTGCAATCCGGGCAGTTTGCCGACTCAGCAGCGGTGAAAGTAAACCTCAGTCTGTATATGACCTTTTGTGGCGAGCTTCAAACTTCACTCCTGAATATGGAGATTGTGGATTTGCCTGGAGAAGACTGGAGACGGAGGGATGTTAGATCATGCACACTAGTCATACATAGTGGATTATGATCATGAAAGGGGCAAACACTGTCTTAAAGTGTCAGAGATGAAGGTTTGGGAAGGACGCCAAAAGTACATGGATGAAGAAGCCCCCTGAGCTAATTAACCTGTGTATCTGAACTGTCATTAAGTCATAAGACATTCAGAGTTAATTCAAGATGAGCAGAAGGCTATCAAAAGGGCACCTATAATTGTGAATTTATTTTCTGCACAGATGTGAAAAAGTAAGTGAAAGCAAAATTATCCATAAATGTTCAATACCACCCTAAATTTCTTTGAACTATTTTTAGTTTTCTTATTGCAGATAAGAAATAAGATCAGATCAGAAATATTCAGCATATTTTCAAAACAATTTTTGTATCAACTTAACTAGAAGATGTATCACTGACCTCTACAACTACAACTCCAGCCACCAATCTTTTTTTTTGTTTGCCAGGCAGCAATACTTTGAATTACTGACAAATGGACCGGCACACCAAGTTAAATGTCTCTACTCAACCACACTGCCTGTACTATGTCTTTTCAAGCCAATACAAAGGACTGTGAAAATGCCTTTGCTCAATCATTTCATTTCCAGTGAAAGCAGATCATATTTGCCAATGAACAAACAGCAATTTGAAGAGCAACTGGAATTTGGCTGCTCCTCACTGTCACATAGTTTCCACATCTTTTCCGCCCACAACAGAGCACTTATTGTGGCCGAAGGAGGACCTGGGTCCAGCAGTGAGTCACAGTATGAATGTGCACTTTGATTAGAGGTCCCAGTGTGCTGCTATAATCCTGCTCCTTACTCTCTGTGTGCTGTTAGTCAGAGGGAAAAAGCATTTAGACTGGTGTAAAGTTCAAGGAGATCCGGGCTGATGGAGTGACATATGCACCAAAGACAACAGGCTCTTGTGAATGAAAACATTACAGGGACAGATGAGCACATGCAGTGAAGGCAGTGTTCAGAGTTAATCAAATCAACAGCATGTTGAACACAAGCACACAGTTATCTTGTCTTTTCTGATTTTTGAGGCTCTCACACAAATGAATGTCAACAGACGAGCTTGTACAACAGCTTCCTTACAAATTATTCAGTGACTACAATTTAGCAGTTGAAAAAGTCACCAGAAAGCCATTTACCTGAGTCACAAATGAGTGTATAATTGAGTCCTTAGGGAGAATAACTCAGCTTAACTACTGGAAATAATGTGTAAATTCAATACATTTCCTAATGAGCTCATTTGAGTTCGCTGCAATTATATTTGCGCTCCGATCGGATTCTGCAGCTGAGTTGAGGTGAATAAAAGCAGCGCTCCCTTGTATTCATTAAAATTAGCATATGGACCTGTCAACACTTCTCAGAGGCACATTGTAACAATGCCATTTAGCCCTGCATCAGGCAGTGCCAGTGCAGTGAATGTGCTGTGGGTAAATGCCTGGTGCACCAGCTCCGCTCTGGCTCTGACGTGCTATAACAGCCAGGGCCTGGCCCCTGACCAGGGGCCGTCCACATCAACACTGCTTACCCTCCACTGGAGCCCGCAGCACTGACCCTCACAGGCAGAGCACAGAGCAGTGGGAAGGCCACTACTGCAGACTGAAGATGCACAGATCTGTGAACAATAACTCAGTGTTTGTATTTGTATGAACAGTAACTGTCCCCCTTTAAAACTATCCCCTTTAAAACAAGCTATTGACAGACCAGTTCATACTCACCTTTTAGTGGAAAATTAGCTGTCCTTGTATGACCAGCAGGTTCAGGTTTCCTCTCACCTACCAAAAACATTCAATACAATCACTATAGGTACTCTATATATTTATAATGTGTATAAATGCATGTAAGGAGATAAATAATTGCCCTAATGTGTTCCTATGAGACTTAGGCATTGGCAAGTATAGCATTGCAACAGTATATATAAGGAAGAGCTACAATGGCAGCGCATCTCTTAGAAAGAATTGAAAACCTGTTATAAATGACCTCATGGTAGATCATCTCAATATTCAAAAATGCTGCATCTATCAGAGCCCAATCAAGATGCTCTCTGCTCATTCTCACCTGCATTAAGTCTATCAGGTCCCATCACTGTCAGATTGCAGCTCCAGGTCTGCAGGGGGCCTCGCAGGTAAAGTTGTTCTTATCAAGCGCAGCAGAAACCAGGGGCCATAGAGAAGAATAGCATTGTTGTTGTTGTCGCGGTGACGGTGGAGCTGCCAGTCAGTGGAGGTATTGTTGCGCAGTGGAGCAGACCAGGCCCGCACTGCATTGTTGTGCCAGGATTTTAAAACAGGAGCGAGTTATCAATAGACCACAGACTATTGGAGTCAGTGAGCTGTGCCTCTCGATACACTTCAGATCACAGCCAGCTCGGATCGCACAGAAATGGAGATGACAGGTATCTACAGATTGAAGTCTATCTGTCCAAATGGGTTTCAGGATTTTAGTTCAGTGAATCTGTGGACAAATCAGAAAATACATAAAGACATAAAAACATCTGCTTATCATCAAAATTAGAACACAACTATATTAAGGTAAAGGAACTACAGGGCTAAATTTTTTATGTCAATTTTTACTTGCAAGCATCAACTCCTAAGGCTAAGACTTGCACAATATTTAGTTAAACATAGCAAAGTTTTAGGCATAGTTAAACATTTTTAAAGCATAAAGTAGGTCTATTTTGTGCTCATTTGGATTCAGTTAACAGTATAACTATTAGCCACCTCATCTGCTTCATCACACTTTAAATTGAAACCTCCTGCCCTTGCACAACCATGTGAACCAAATAATGAAAAAATTTCTATGAGGCTTCTAGTTTGTCAATGGCAAGAAATAGTCATAATTTAAATGACCTAAAACACTGTCCAGATTTGTCCTGGGGGTGATGAACAAATACTTCACTTACCTACATAAAACGACAAGAAGAATCCAAGACCTCCACTGCTCTTCCTCTCATCTCCTGCAGCAGTGAACTCCATGGAAACGCCTTGGGCCCACTTTGATATTTCCATCCTCCTGGACCACGTCTAACAAACCAAGACTGGAGGTCAGGTGGAATCAAAGGAGAATTTCCAACCACTGTATCTCTGTGTGTCACTCTCATTATGCGAGTCTTTGGCCAGTGTAGGAGGCCATAACTGTTCCCAGACCTGCACTAAAGAAACCGGACCAACTTGAGTCTGTCAGTTAGACGCTTATTAGAAGATTACATATTCACACGCGGGTAGAGCAGAGCGTAATGAGGCAGGGAGAGACTTTATGATGAACTATTATGGGCAATAAGGTGTGGATGTCCATTCCATCAGACAGGGTGAAAACTTACTGGTACGGTTTCTGTTTTTGTTTTTACTAAATAGTTTGTAGGTAGTTATCCACATATCCATTTAAAAAGCCAGAAAAAAAATATTGTAATGCCTAACCTACAAATTCTAGATTTTATTCAGATGAATGTGTAATATTTTGTTGCTTGCAGAGGAGATTATAGTTTATGCTAAATTATATCTCACTGCATTATTTATACAGAGAGATCTCAGTCAGGTACGTACGCCCTTCGCCATGAGCCAGAATCAAACATGATCCTATAATCAGATTTCTTTTTCTTCTTTTTTTTTCTTTTTTATGACAACTATGAAATGAAGGAACTCATAATTTTGAATATAATTACATTTCTCTTACCTCAGATTGACAGAATTTAGTGCAGGAAGGTGCAATGTTTTTCAGTCCCCTGTGATATTTTTTTGCTTTATTCTTTCCTCGCAACTTGCCATATTTGTTATTATTTTGTTGATATGGTCTGACCATGGGTCTCCCCGATTGGCTAATCCACTTGTCAATCACGACCATCTGAACTCACTGGTGACCAGACTCAGTATTGAAGTATTCAAGATGTGTGTATTATGAATTCCAGGCAACATTATAGTATTAGCCAGATAATTGCAAATCTTGCTAAATGTCACCATTCAAACAGAAAACTACTTCTTGTGGATAATGCTGTTTATTTAAATAAACCACAAATAACAGAATGCAATAGTAACTTGAGAATAGCTATAGACACATGGGAGTTTGGCACTGATCTGCAGGTCTTAGGCTTACTTCACAGTGTTACAGCATCTAACTGTAAAAGTGCCACAGCTTGCGAGCGTTTGTCCAAACATGTTTCTGTGTGTGGAGTAATACATCCATGCTCAAATCTCCCCGGTCCCTTGGAGCACTAAATCCTGGAGTCCTGGGCCTCCGCTACCTGATTCAATCAAGTGTGCTACATTGTATACCCATGGGCTACACAGCGACTTGTATTTTAATTAATAATGTAATACGGCACTCTCAAAGGCCTGGCCTGTGGCACTGA
This sequence comes from Scartelaos histophorus, assembly GCA_000787155.1. Taxonomy (NCBI): domain Eukaryota; kingdom Metazoa; phylum Chordata; class Actinopteri; order Gobiiformes; family Gobiidae; genus Scartelaos; species Scartelaos histophorus. The sequence goes on from JACN01072020.1 coordinate 20,629, forward strand.
CTCTGTGCTTTTTGTGTAAATACTCTCCAAATCTCAACCATGGCGCCAGGAGCATTTTTCAGCGAGTTTTCACTCCATACGTCTAGATTTGAGACATAAGCCTGGGAAAAGTGAAGGATTTAGAAGCCTGCAGAGGTGAAAGGAATTGGAATTGTTGTATGAAAGAAAGTCCATTTTAGCACATAGAGAACAACACTATTTTAAAAATGAAAAAGAAAAAAAAATGGCATCCAAAGTGAAGTGAAAGTTATTGTTGGGGGCAATAAGAGGCAGAACCGTAAGTGTGATGGCTGTAAGGAGAGACAAGCCGTGTGAAGGGTAAACGCACGCTTCTTTGGACATCCTACGCCCCAGAGGAGGCCCCAGGGAGAGCAAGGACTTCTGGGAAAACGGCTATATTCAACCTTTGTTATATGTCCCAGATAGCAGAGGATTGTGACACAGTAACTGTAACAAACAAGGCAAAATGGAACAATTCTCTAAGCTCAAATGCTACTTAATATTGCGACAAAGAGATAGAACTTATATATTTACACTGAGGATTTAGGGTTGTCAAAACATCAATACCAAGACTGATATTAAAAAGAAACAAGTATCAGTACTGAAATAATTACATAGAAGAGACAAAATTTCAATTCCTGAATAGATTTAGAATGATTTCTGTCTATATATATAGGATAATGCCACTCATATTATTAAAGGAGCTACCATTATCTTGTGTCAATTATGAATAGTGTGGGTAAGTAAATATATAAATTAGCAAGATGCAGAAAATGAAACATAAAGTCACTACTCAAAATTACAGGCAAGCTTAAGATGATTATTATTTTGCCTGAAATGTTACAGGATAAGGCATTAAACCCATCTATGTCTACGGCAATGAGCATACTATAATAATCCCTTTCACAACACCCTACTAATAACATCACAGACGAAACCACCAAGCCTCAAACAACTGTCTTACATCACAGTGTTCTTGAGAATGGACCAAACGTTTTAATTAGTGAACATGAGCCCAGTCACAAGTAAATGTGAAGTGATTATTTGTGCCCTGGGAGAAAGGCTGTCTCTGTGTGCTCTGTCAAAAGGTCAATTATGGCCCCAAACCGCCGTGCATTGACAGTGACCTGGAAGCGCTGCCCATGACCCCAGATCCACGGACCCAAAAGAGTTGATCATCTAACATGCAGGCAGCCGCGAGCCATGGAAATCTGACATTTGTCCTTATTCAAATGAACACAAACAATATGCAGCTCATGCCTGGGCCTAACCTGTGCCAGAGCCAAGCACAGGGACCAGCACACATCTGAAAGTATGTGCCCTCAATGAAAGCAGGTTGTTTAGTAGCTGTGGTTATGAAGCTAATGATTTCCAAAGAAAAAAAAGTGTACAATACAGATTATATTTTTGGCTTGCATTTTCCTTTTTTTTCTCCAAATATTTGTGTTTAAATTGTTTAATAGTTGCACATTGGCATTTAATTAACATGGACTCTCTACAGAAAATGCATACACTTTCAGTAATATTGCAAAAGTTGATACCATACTAAATAGTAGCAGAATTTATTGTGAAAAGTACAGTCATGTTAGTAACCAGACCTAAATATACCATTACACAGGAGGCCAGGCTTTCTGCAAAGGTCAGTACAAAGAAATGTCCATTAAGGGGTTTATTTCCATAATTAAAAGCCCACATTTGGATCAGCCATTTTTATGTATTAATTTATAGATAGTCTAAACTATTGTGTATAATATTACTGCCTTTAAAGCTGGTTAAAAAAAAAAAATCATGTTTTTTTCCCACATACAAATATTCGACCAGAGCTGTACAAAATGAGAAAACAATCTAGTTTCTAGATATTCTAAACTATTGTGTATAATATTGCTGCCATTAAAGCTGATTAAAAAAACAAAATATGTTTTTGGAAAACATGTATAATATACATGTTTTTCCATATTATGGAAAAAAATCATGTTTTTCCCAAATACAAATATTCAACCAGAGCTGTACAAAATGAGAAAACAATGCAATATTTGATAATTCCATGTTTTGTATAATTATAATGATATCATGGATTGCAATATTTAAATTCATCTACTAAACTAAAAATAAAAACTTAACAAAGAGAAAAACCAAGACTGACCCAAATCTACTGTAGGACCTAATATGGAAAATCATGAATTTAATCTGCCTTTTTGTCCATTTCACTTTTCTCTTAAAATGGAGAACTATGTGTTGTGAGGCAATATATTTATTTATTTTATGATATTGATAGCTGCATCAATCAATACTGCAATATCAACGTTTCGCCGTATATTTTACCAACTCTTTTGAGCACATACTTTGACTAGTGAAGTCAAGCCTTGACCCACCTCATTCATGGGGAGAGCAGGTTAGCGGCCTAACCTCATTGCATTCCCTTTGAGCAGCTCTGGCCTGGAGCTACAGCATCGTCGCAGCTCAGTAAATGTTTATCCATGTGGACTCTCCATCTCCAGTGCTTTTGTCTTGTGCACATGGAACCATCCTGGACTTCTTCCTCTCTGTGCACCCTGCCCACTGTGACCCCTGAACGCCCTAAAACATCCAGCAACCTGCAAAAGGTTGAATCTGCTCCTCGATAGTTCATTTCCTCATTCCTGCCTTTGTTTTCCATTAAGTTTGGAACAACACAATACAAATCAGGCTTCTGGAAAAATAAAATCTAATCATTACAAGCTTCAAATGAAAAAAGGGATACCGGTGAAAAATGTAGTGGAATTGTTATTTTTCACATTTTAATTCCCATCACAAGAAACAGAGAAGGAAAAGCTATGGTGTATTTCAGATTGCTTTGGTGCCTTTGCCCCGAGCCATGCACTGATATTAGTTTTAAATACAGATTGCCGACAATAATAGAACATAAGACTCCATGCTTGAAACACATAAAGCTGTAATAGTAGGCCCAGACTGGAGCGGATTGTGTTGCTCTCTTTGCTGCGCCGGACAATCAAAAAGCTGAAATAAATGTAGCTCTGTCAACTGTAAACTGTTATCGACCCCCCACAAATGAAATGTGTTCATGTTGGTCGATCAAACGCATTATCTGTGGTTTCCAGTCTATTACCAGCTGAGTCTAAAAGCATCAATACATAGAGTTGGGTGGCCCCGGCTGGATTTCCTCCAAGCTGGAAAACATATAGACCCGTTTAGTCATGGTAAACAACATTGACTGTGTGTGCTTTGAGGGAAGTTAAATGGGCTAATTGTTAAGGGATGAGTTAGCATTAGCCACCAAAAGTCCTAATTGAGCACAAGTAAGGATGGATTGTTTTATGTTAGTGCCGTGTTAGAAAACAATACTTAATACTTAACTATAATGAATAATAAGCCTTATGTAATCTAAGGCTATATTTTTTGTGATTTGAAGTTAAATTCATGGCATAGAGTGCTTAAGGCAAAAATTGTGTGTTTTTTTTTCATTCTCAGGTGTTTACCACATAAATTCTGAATATTTAGGCTTAGTTCTTCTCTCAGACAGAAAATACTGTTTTCTACCTTGTGATGTCACTGCGTTTACACTTCAAACACCTACCACACCTACACAAGAATCATTTTGGATAATTTCAGACCTAGAATTGCCAATCTCTACTGATCTAAAGGTAAAAGGTAGTTGTTAACTACCGCTTCATGACATCACAAGGTGGTACTTGAGCTTCTGAGATGTACAGACTAATTAAAAAGAATTACTCAAACATGTGTGAATGAAATAAAATACAACTAGGCATGTTTTGGATTCTAACATGACTTCAAATTTCACAGGAATCAATTTGGTATATTATAGGACCTTTAATGGCATTTATCGTTGTACATTTCTGCTGAAAGAGAGCAATTTATTGCATGTTTTAGCAATAGCCACCAAAGTTTATCTTTACTAATAGGAACACATTAGCTAAAAGATGTGTCAAGATTGTTGGTGTACCATCATCCATTATTAACGTCAGATGTTAGCTAACTGAAGTGACTTATGTACTAATATTCAAAAGTCAACATGTAAAACGAGTTTGAGATACAAATGCTGGTCTTAAGAATATTTGTCATCTTCTAGACAAAATAAATCACATTAAGAGTAATACAAGTGAAGTGCCCTAGGTCTCTTGCCAAGTGCTTGTGTCACACCTTCATGGTACAGTCCTTTATGTTCAGAGCACTTGCCCCTAATGCTAATGCCCCCATAGACTCCAAACATGTCAAAGCTTTCCAGCTGGCAAGCAGTGTGTGCACTTGGCAGGTTGGCAGGAACATGAGAATTAAACCTATATGGCCCCAGTTCGCAGCTCAAATATCAGTGGAGTCCAGCTCAACACGGGGGACATGCAGGAGGGAAGCATGTCAATGGGACAGAAAAGCCTCCTGGCACTACTCCATTCACATGCAGAGGGTGCACGGGAGGAGCAAAGTTTGAGTGAGGGCAAAGCAGCACAGAGGCAAAGTTGTCCTCAAGTTGGACAGGGACAAGACTGTACCACAACGGCACATGTTTGAGTTTAAAATTAAAAACAGTTTTGGCACCTACCAACAGAATTACATTGACGCATACAAAGTGGGTAAAGTGTCTTACCCAAAAAAACAGTATGCACTGCAGGAAGCAAGGATTCAATCACCTACCTCAAGGTTTGAGGGAAGTCTCTAACTGAGCTACCAACTTTCTCTGTGCTCTGAGACAAACTTTTTCACTGCACATTTGTTTGGCAGAGTTTTGAGGGACCTCAGATGAACCTGGGTGGTACCTGCTCTCTGTCCTTTCAAATTGCTCTCTCTAACAGGAGAGTGACAGCCCGTCCACAAACCAGGGCTGCCTCAGGATGTCTCCTCTACTGCGATAGAGCAGCTCTGATAGCTCCTTTATTATGGAAAATTATTTTAAACAGCATAAAACGTCCGGGTCTCATTTTTTCCCATGTTTCTGCCACTACCACTCGGCCTATTGATAAGATGTCTAAATTTATTGCAGAATAATTCTGCAGGAAAAGAGATAAAAGGTTGCTGAATAAAATATGAGGCGAAGGCAGTAAATTGTAGCAATGCATATCATTTCATTCAAATGTAGGACGCAATTACCATCTGCTACACTCATCAGTCCCCTCCTTTATGACTTAATTATATGTTTAATGCTATCAGATCAAGGAAAGGGCAAAACAGATGAATGGGCAGGAAAGAGAAAAGATTCTGCAACAAGACAAAAGGCAGATGAAAGAAGCATAAAAGGCTGGAATTGATTTCATTCAGCGGGAAATAGGAAAAGTTAATTTAGATACAATGTTCGCTCATCTCCTTCGCCTTCGGCTGATTATCAGGCCAGCGTGTTGTCTATCGGCGTCACAGCCACGCAACAATACACGACAACTTCCTCAAAACTCAAAGGTTCAATTAGAAGATGACAACTGGTGTGACGTGTCAAATGATCCAAGCACTGATACATCAATCAACGGTAAGCCATAATTAGCCAATCCCAATGCACCTTTTTGCTATGAGCTATACAGTGATGCCTTTCAAAGAGAGGTTTTACATGTTTAATACATTTATATAACACAAAAATGCACAATAACAAGAGCTTCATTAAACAAATTGTGTGTTTTACCAACTAACCCATCAGAATGCAAATAGCTATGTATGTTCTGGCTTTTTTTTATTAATAATTGAAGAAGTCAAGATATAAATTCAGCCACTGTTTAGTATTTTATCATGACATCACATTTTCAAAAATAAACCACACTTTGACCCTGAAAACTTAACTTTTCGCTTGTCCAACTTTTGTTTTGGATGCGGATCATGCAACGCTAGCGTTGACAAAGAAAGCCAGGGTGGTCCAAATGGCTGAGGGCAGAAAAGCTGGCCAGTGGGCATCCCAGCAGCCAGCGGGCACTCTCCGTATACTGTGTACCTTTGGCCAGAACTCATTATAGGGTGACATTTAGCACGGTGCTGTCCATGCCAAGTCAGCCCTCTGGATTGAGACAAATGATGTAGTTATTTTTTTATGTCAGACATTAAGTCATGTCCAGTGGGAGCCAAGGCAGTATCACCTTCATGTCACCTGCAAGAAAAGGGATAAAGGACTTGGCCCCCTTTTAAAGGCATGCTGTTTGATCAGGTATTTACGTGAACGAGAAAGCAGCGGAGAATGAAATTATGGACCATTCTGAGGAACACTACGGGTCAGTTACTGTGGGACAAAGGCACAACGGATGACTCTTGGTATGCTGGAGTTTTAGTACAGAGGAAATGTTGTTTTTATACATAGCAGTGTTAGAGGTGCAGTTTCTTAACTAACATAGTTAGTCATACAGTACTTTGTGCAATGATTTTAGTGTAATTTTAATTCAATTAACTTATTAAGTGTATTTGTGCTTGCTTAAGATTAGGTTTTGAGTTTTTGTTTCATCTCTACGTACATGAGAATGTCATGTATAGAAGCCTCTATTTTGCATTTTACTGACATTATGACTGCACTTAGACGAAGAGATTCTTGAAGGTTTGAGAACTATTTCAAATTTCATCACAATTGGATAAATATGTTTAAAAAGATCTTACCCATATTCTGCAGTTCATACTGACAGGTCTCTGAAAATCTTCTTTGCCTATCTATGACCAATCATTAAAATAGTTATTTAGTTAATTAAAAAAAAAAACTGAACATGTATTTACTATTTCTGATGCAGTGGTATCACTTGCCATAGTACAACATTAATGTACAATATTTGTACCTTAGCTGATCAATCCTGCTCTTCTCCACTCATTTAGACAATATCTTCCACTTCAAATAAGACATAGTTTCTCTCCTGTTATAAAGAAAAAATAATTAAGTACAGGTAGAAACAGTTCATTGCTACTTTTTCCATCATCCATCTGTTTTAATGGATTGTACTGTTCAATAAAAATCTATGTTTCTGTTCTAATTAGTTTAACACAAAAAAGAGAAAAACTTTGCTGGAAATTTGTACCTCAAACTCAACATATTTCTAGGCCTATATATTTAGCCCAAGATATAGAGTACCTAGCAGAAGCACATGTTCAGAAGAGATCTCCCAGCATGAAAAGAGGATGCGTTCTTCACGAGGGCCATAGTCGCTCCATATGCAGCACATCAACAGAACTAGAGCGCCATCTTGTGGACTAAAGTGGGTACGACAGCAGTGAATTTAGTTGTTATATTTTTCTTTCATGATTTCATCTTGCATTATGAAAAATGTCAAAATATGTACAAAGGAATGTAAAAGACAGTTCACAATAAGCAAAGCAAATAGATAATCAGGTTATGCACTAACTGAAAATAAAAAACAAAAAACTGCTAATTTTATCATGCAGATATCTCATAACCCATAATGCATAGTGTTTACCACCATATCGGCTGTGTTTGCATGTTATTAGCAGTTAATTGTACTTGCTCAGGCTAAAACATTCACGCCGTGCACATCCACAGCCCCTGCAACAATTTCCCCACATAAACCAAGTTCCAGTCGTACCAAACGGAGAAATAGGACGTAATTGATTCTAAGTTAATTGTGCAAAGGTCTCCCTGATGGGGCCCATCTGTCAAAACAGGCCGTACATTCCCCCTAATTCTAATCATAATTAATTAAGTGGCTAACAAATTACATACATCATGGTTAGCACGGTGGGCAAACTACCGCAGGAAGTGTTGTGAAACAAATTAGCTTTAACAATGAAAGAAAATTACATCACATAACTAAATATTATACTCATTTCCGCGAGCCGTATTTCTTAATGAATTCTCTAATTAATTTAATTCACACAATGTGCATAATTTGGAGCTGAAAATGTCAGTGGGTCAGATTAACCATATTGTTGCTGGCTGTCTGTTCCTGCTAGCTGCGTATTAGCACAACATGACCTCTATGTAAATCACACACGAGTCGACCAACTGTTGTCATTTTAATTCCGGGCTGTAATTAGCATGTTCTGAAGATATCTTACCGGTGCATTTAGCTCCTTTTACGCGTGCCACCGCAGGGGTAGCATTAGCCTGATCCCTTTTGATGGGAGAGCAGTGAGACGGCTTAAGTTGCATATGTCAGGTAGGTCGAAAAGTTCCCCGTTTGATTGGTGGTATTACAATGTTGAACTTTCTCTTGTCATAAGAACTGTGTGAGGGCTCCCTTCAGCAGTCAAGCATGGCAGACACGTGACTAGTATGTTTCTAATAGCTGCATATGGGCCCTGCACTTGCTCCATGGATCAGGGTCAACAGGCCCTTGTGTTATAAATGAGGTGATGTGATTGCTGCTGCATATGGGAAATATATTGCACTGAGGAATACAGAGAGTGGTTGTACTTGGGTTGATTTTCATTGTTTTTAAAGGGCTTATTATACTATTTTTTGATCTATGTTTTAATGTTTCCTCATAAAAAACATACCCAGAGTTGTGTTTTGTTTCATTCACATGTTTAACACACAAATACTGCATATTTAGGCTGAGTTCTTCTCTCAAACTTAAAACATTCTGTTCCACCTTGTGATGAAATGTGAAATGCAGGAAGTGCTTCACTGTGTTTTTAAACTCCATACAACTTCACTAGACTTATTTGGGTAGTTTCAGCTCTGGAATTTCCAATCTACACTGGACTAAACATAAAATGTAGCTGTGAACTGGAAAACTACCACTACATGGCATCACAAGGTGAAACAGAGCGTTTTGAGTTTTGGAGATTTAAAGAGACTTAAAAATCAGGCTTACTCAAACATGTGTGAATTAAACAAAACAAACCTCCAGATATGTTTTTGATGAGGTAACAACATTGTAACATGTCTTGATGCTCACAAGAGTCAGAGTCATATGTATAATCTAATCCAAAGCCTGCATTTGATTTAGCACCTCTCATAGTCACAGCTGCCCTGAGTCTACTGATAGTGATGTGGTAGCTGTTCTGCCTTTGCACACTTACATCCACACTGACAGCTGGGTGAAGTGTTTTGCAAAAGAACACAGTGGTAGTTTGAATGAAGAGGCTTCAAGGTATTGTTAATGTGCAATATAGTTGTACATTGTCATGACCAGAACGCAAACAGCTGTAAAGGCCATATTGATTTTATGCATTCTGCACTATTGTAATGTTATAGCAATTTCCAGTCTGTAATCTATGAATGTTGTATCATTGCCTTTTATGTCATTTAACTCCAAATACAGTGGTAAAAGAGAATGAGCACATATATCTATGCAAGTCCATTGTATAGCCTCCAGTAATGTCACCATAGGATTTTTGAATAACAATCTTCTGTTTATTGAGGTTCACCTTTGTGTCACCTCAGTGTCACCCATGCATTTTCTTACCTATACCCATCAGCTTAGAGACCATGCAATTAAATAGTACCAAATGATGTCATGAGAGTGTGGATGCCGAAACGCCTGCATAAATGAATAAATTGACCGGCGGATGGAACATAAGCTAACACATGCATCGCAGGGCTTGGGGGCTGTCCTCAGGCCAATCATTTAGCTAACACACTAATGAAAGCGTGTGTAGTGCGGCTAAGGGCAGCCACCATGGGAGGCAGCATCCCCTCCTCCTTGTGTTGGGGGCTGTTAATAGGCTGGATGGAGTCAATGGGGCTCCCAGGAGAAGGCCGCTGATGAAGAGGAAAGCCTGCCGTCACCTTCACTAATCACTGCCTAATGGCTGAACTAATGCACAAACAGCACATGTGACTGTTGTGCTGCAACATACATGGGAATATATTATCACTATTGTGGCAGGAGTGAGGTGGGTGCAACCAAGGAATTGAAACTAATTTAGTAGAATGCAAAATATGTTCAGGAGACAGGTCAAATATGACCTTTTAAAAATACTGTATGCTCTGTTTTTTATCATGTCAAAAGTATTGCCTCAATAACCTCCTCTCCATACAGTCAGGAAGTGTTGCTGCTCTCAGACAAAGCTATATTTGGTTTGCAAATGTATTTATCATTTCCATAGTCACATATAGTCACGTCTCAGTAACATGACTATATATGATGGAGTGGAGTGCTTAAGTTACATTTAGACAAATTTCCCTTCATGAGATAATGCAAACTAATAAGGACAGACAACCAGGCTTAGTATATTGCACATTTTAAGTTATGAAATGAAGTCATTGGGACACTGAGTAACTTATTAGCTTGTTCTGAACAATTATGATGATTATGATGATAATACTCTGTCACAGGTTAGATTAATAGTTATTGAACTTCAGGCAGGTGAGACCGAAATGTGGTGAGACTGAAATGTGGGCATACAAGTTCTGCTAGTCTAATTTAAGGTGTGATTGTTCTATTGTGCTATTGCAGGCTCACATACCTCACCTCCCACTTTATCAGGCTGACACTAGAACCTTTCCTGGGAGAAGACATATGTTAATGGTTAATTTAATACGACACATGTGCTTTATGGTGTTATGTGTTCATGGGGTGGCCACACTTACTGTATACTCCCTTTTCTTTTAACTCTGGGGCTTTTAAATTAAACTGTGCCAACTTTGTAATAAAGAGGTTCAGATAGCAATGTAGGGAGATAGCTTCCTGTTTCACAATAATAATACCCGTTTAAAAGGAGAGCACTCGGTTGTAACTACTTTTGAGTGCATAAAAACTTATTATTGCAAGTTTAACCCAAAAATGCCATTACTTTTAGTAAAAGTAAAGAGATATCGCTTATTGAATTCAGTGTTTACATATTTACTTCCTGTACGTCTGTAGCTAATTTTAGTTAGCTTAGCATGACGTTACGTGGTTGACGCGTTTGCCGTGACGTGTCCTATAATCGGACCAATCAGCGTGCGTTGTCCAAGTGGAAGTCGGTAGCTACGTCCTCATACAAATCACACTGTCAGTCAAAGTTGTGGTTTGTAGATTAAAAAGAAGAAATTGCGGATTCTCATAAATGCTAATCTACTCGACATGATTTGGAGGTTTTGACGTATCTATCGTAATGTTTCTACGCGTTTGGACGTGAACGGGATCGCCGCGGTATGGAAAACAAACTTTATACTGTAATCGTGGGCTTGTCACTCATACGTTGATATATAGCAGTCATTACATGTATGGGCTCTAGCATGCCACGCAGGCAACCGGTGTATCTGCAGAGGAGAACGGTGAAACCACATCTCACACGTGGATCAAACCTTAGGAACTGTTTTTTGACATGCTCAGAAAGTAATGTGTAGAAACAATCCGAGAATGATGAAGCTGAGGAGATACTTGAGGGGCAGTGGGAGGGTGCTGGCATTCGTGTTCATCGCATCGATCATATGGCTGATATTTGACATGGCAGCTTTACGCTTGTCAATAAACGACGTGAACAGTCAGATGCTGAAGGAGAGAGTGATCAGAGAGAAGGAATTTTTTAGGAAACAGTCCAAGATGTCTCAGGTGATAAAGGGGGGATATGGATATCCAATTCAAAAGATCAACCCAACCCATTCACACGATCATAATGAACCTCTAAATGCTGATAACCTGGCTGAAAATGTGTACAGAGGGAGAAGAGGAGGGGGAATTATTGGAGATAAGTCGGTGGAATCTAAGGAAAATAAACCTTCAAAATTACAGACTGAAAAGCCTTCCAAAGTACGTGTGGATCTGGATATCAATGAACAGCATCATGTGGATTCAAGTAAACCTAAACTTACTTCAAAGACGGCACCTAAAGTTGTTGTAACTAATGAAGCCAAACTTAAATCTAGCATTCAGGACAATAAAATAGTAGAACTTCCATCTAAACAAGATGTGAATGTTGCACCAAAGCCACAAGACAACTTAAACATCGGACAAGCTAACAAAACTGCACAAGTTAAGGTTGAGAAAGAGAAAGAGCCACACCCTGTTAAAACAACTGCCAAACCACCCATTAAGGATGTAAAAAGTCAGGTAAACGGCACAATTACAGAAACGCAAGTCAAGACAACTGTCAAAGATGAAACAATAAAGGCGAAAGAACTACTGCAATCTGTGCACAAGCTCCAGGAGAAAGTGGACCTCAAAGAAAATGTCACGGTTGTTAGGAAAGAGCCAGGTGTCCATAAAGTGCTTTCACTAGATATGACTCAGGCTCCCAGAAATCCCAATGCAGTGGGACAGTTCGGTCATGCTGTTATCCTGGGTGAAGAAGAGGATGCAGAAGTGAAGAGGAGGTGGGCTGAGGGGTATTTTAATGTCCACTTAAGTGAACAGATTCCCGTAGACAGAGCTATCCCGGATACAAGGCCTGAGATGTAAGTATTAACTGGCAATTTAGTATCCATAATGTCTTTATTTTTGCCAAATCTAGCTATGTGAATGATTTTTTTTTTCTCTTTCATAAGGTGTAAAGACAGTTTGGTCCACAATGACTTGCCTACCACCAGTGTGATCTTCTGTTTCGTGGATGAAGTTTGGTCCACGCTTCTTCGCTCAGTGCACAGTGTTCTTAACAGATCTCCGCCGCATCTCCTCAAGGAAATTATTCTGGTGGATGACTTCAGCACCAGAGGTAATACAATTTTAAATATCTGAGTCACAAATTCGGTAACTGTAAAGGCAACAATAATTATTATATTACGGCCTTGGTTATTAGACACACATTCTGAAAAAAATACTCATTTACTTAGTATGTATGTATGTTTTCAATGTATACTTTAGTATTATAATTTAAGTAGATACATACCTAATCATTTATATTCTAGTTGTTGCTACTGTCATGTGTGGGCCTCATTTAGAACTACATTTCACTATAGTGGAATAATTTGGACTGAGACTTCATTAAGCCTTCAAACAGCAACTTTATTTATCTAACATAAGATGCTGAAATATATATTTGTTCTAGATTATTTGAAGGAGCAGCTGGATAACTACATGGCACAGCTTCCCAAAGTGAAAATAGTCCGTCTGAAGGAGCGTCAGGGTCTGATCAGGGCCAGAATGGCCGGAGCAGCAGTGGCCACAGGTAAAGTCATAAAACTGGAAACTGGAAACAGATTCAGACACAGATGCTGCACTTCTTCAGAAATATCCAAATTGAAAACTGGTTCAAAAGTTAAACTAATAATTAACCAAAAGATTGCGCAATATGGGTGTAGCATGGTATTTTGGCTAATTATACATCTCAATAAATCTTGTATGAAACCATTCACATTTCTTTGTCTAGCGACATCTGTTTTTACTCAGTACTCCTGCAAGTCTGCTGAAAAAATGAAAAGCTACAATATTGTTACAAAACTATGAAACAGAGAAATGCAGATCAAAGTACACAGTAGATACAATATTTTTTTTCTTTCACAACTCTTTGTATGGTATTGTTAACTATGCAGCATTGTATATATTGTTTATATAGAACTATTAACAGGATTATTGTTTCTGCTACAGGTGATGTTCTGACTTTCCTGGACTCACACATTGAATGTAATGTGGGCTGGTTGGAGCCACTGTTGGAGCGTGTCTATCTGGACCGCAGGAAAGTGCCATGTCCAGTTATTGAAGTCATTAGTGACAAAGATATGAGGTGACAATCCCAACTGTTAATATGTTTTTAGATTTCAGTTAGAAACTGCAATTTTGATCAAGAATTAATATTTTATAGTTGATCAGCATTTGACACAAATAAAATGTAAATTGTACCAACTTTTCTTTTACAGTTATGTTCTGATTGACAACTTCCAGCGTGGTATCTTCGAATGGCCTTTAATGTTCAGATGGAGGCCACTGTCTCAAGATTACATTGAGAAGCATAACCTGACCGTAGCAGATCCCATCAGGTTCAACAATACATTTTACATATGTTTCTAGTGCACATTCCAGCACACATTTGTTCTCTATAATATAATAATATAATATGGATTGCAGATGTCCAGTCATGGCTGGGGGACTGTTTTCCATAGAGAGGAACTATTTCTATGAACTTGGTGCCTATGATCCCGGCTTGGATGTGTGGGGAGGAGAGAATATGGAGATCTCATTCAAGGTATATTCTATGCTAAATTTTTACGCAATAATGAAGGGAATCGTAGAATTATATAAGGAAAAGTACAAGCTAAGACCTTGTAACAACACGGGGAGAAAAAAACTGTTATTCTACTACAGCTTTGTAAAGTATAGACAGTATATTCCACACTATGTAAATTTAACTAACTTGACTTGAAATTCTAATTCTTACTATACTGCTATTATATTTGGTATACTTATTAAACTGAGTATAATAGGTATAATGAGAAGTGGCTGTACCTTGACACTCCTGTCTGCCACAAGTGTCACATTATATAAAAAGTAGTCTTTGTCAAGATTTCTTATTGTGCTACTATAATTGTTATAGTGTGTATAAAAGGTGCATTGTGTAACTTTCTTCATGGAGGTATTATTTTGTCAGTAATGTTACACTGTGGCATTTAACTTTTGTATGGACCAAACCAGCTCAAGTTTCTGGTCAAATCTGTAGAGAGGCAACACAATCAGAATGCCTGTTTTTCTAGGTTTTCTAAGTAAAAGCACCTGTTATTAAGGCATTACTGTTTAATGTCATACTGTGGAACATTTGAAGCAGAGCAATTACATATCTATAGAAACAAGACAGTGATGGACCCCCTACAGAAAAGTTACATAGTGCACCTTTTAACATGAAAGTGTGTATAATCATGATAATTTGTTGCACCAGATCTGGATGTGTGGAGGGGAAATAGAAATCATCCCTTGTTCCAGAGTGGGGCATATTTTCAGGGGACAAAACCCGTACAAGTTCCCCAAAGATCGACTGAAGACAGTGGAGAGGAACTTGGCCAGGGTGGCTGAAGTGTGGCTGGACGAATACAAAGACCTTTTCTACGGACACGGATACCACCACCTGCTGGACAAAAACAATATTGACATCGGCGACCTCCAAGACCAAATTGAACTGAGGAAAAAGCTGAAGTGCAAGAGCTTCCAATGGTATCTGGAAAACGTGTTCCCAGAGGCAGACGCCCCCATAGTCAAAGCAGAGGGACTGGTATGTAAAACTTGTCATATTTAATTCTGTTAGAAAGTTGTTTACTTTCTTCAAAAATATCAAGTTTGAGAATTTGCATTGATTAGTATGCAACTCTGCTGGAGTGCTTGCAGCAAAGTTTACAGAACAGAAACTAATTAAGAGTCTTGGTAATAAACAATGCCCATGGTGTTTTTAAGAGCCCGCTGTTAGGATTCTCCGAGGCAAAATAAGCAAGGGTCATTAAGCATCAAAATTTTAAATGTTGTTGTGAATGCGCTGTTTTGAATATATTTGTGGCTTTGCAGGTGTTCAATCAAGGTTTGAGAAAATGTCTCACTCTCCATAAAGGATCTCTCCTCTTTGAAACCTGTGATCTGAACCAGCAGGTAGGCTTGGCAATGTTAAGTAAACAACGCATGCATTGAATAATAATGGTATAATGGTTGGCAGACTCCCAGTATTGAGAATAGAATGTTTAACTTTTTATTGAGCATGTGCGGTTTAGGTTACCATTTATCTTTTTGTTATATATGTATGCAGTAGATCTAGTGTTGTCACAATACTAAAGAACTCAATTCTCAATACAGCTTATGACACCAGACTGAAGATAAAAAATGCTTTAAAAAAAAATAAATAGGCACTGTATCTGATAAAGCTCTAATTATGCTACACTGAACTCTTCAGGAAAGCTCAAATTTTGTTCTGTTATTGTGACTTTTTGAGTGTCGATATTTGCTTAGTATCTAGTTTGCATTAGTTTTAGTATCGAGTAGTATCTGATTCCCGATACTAGGCCTAAAAAGGTCTTATTTATTTTCTGTAAATAAATATTTGCCTAATTAATAATTATTTATGTTAAATAAATTAATAATGGTCTAGAAAAGGAAAGAGGGGACAGATAACATGAGATTACTCTTGTTTCTGCTCCTTTTCATTCATTTCTTATATTTGTCATGACACAGTTGATGTCGTTTTATGCTTTATGAAATAAATACATTTGAAAAAGTATAATAATTCACTAATAATTTTAGGTGTTAGACTGATTTCTTTAGCAATTACTATCTGAATCTCTGCTCCTGCTATTTAGAAAATACTTCACTGTCCTTTTACATTTGACAGAGGCCAATCTAACATTGTGGCTCAGCAAAAATGTAAACCATTTCTTCCAAGCATGAGCCATCAAGGACGCAACCTACATCAACATAAATACAGAATGTTGATTTATGTAGAATCAGCTCCCCCTCTGCCAAATTTTTGCTTACTTTTTGTCCTAATTATATGCTTCTTTCCCTTTATAGAGTCAACACTTTAATTACACTTGGTTGAGAAATCTCCAGCAGCAGAACATTTGCATTGGCCCACAGAACAAAGAGGGCGGTGTTGGTTTATTCTTGTGTGACAGGGCCAATGTACAACTCCGATGGCACCACAAACAAGGAAACTCGCTACTGGTGAGTCACATGATCACAACATTCTTAAGAACCTATTCGAGTTTCAGCTTCCTGTTTATAGGTGACATTTGAGGACATTTGACCATTTAAAAGATGTTACGTTATATTGGGGCTGGGCGATATGGAGCAAAAAATATATCTCAATATATATTTTGCTATATCTCGATATACGATATATATCTCTATATCTGTACAGGAAAAATAACCCCCCCAAAACTACTGCAAAAACAAAAATGTTGAAGTGCAAAGAAGTTGGCAGTTCATATAGAAACATGTAGAAAAGTGCTTTTTTTAATACCAAAATGAGCATGCAACGCTGCTGAATCCTGCATATATCACCAATAAAGAACAAGGTGAATACAGAACATTGGGCATAAGCAGGGGATGGTGAAAATGGGAATTGATCAGCAATATGGTGTCTTGAAGATAAGCAATTAAAATTACTCCAAATACAACTTCTAGAGGGTAACGTGGTTAAAAATTTTGAAAAGTTGTCTTTGCATAGTAGGTCTTCTTTGACAGAGATGGTGGCCAGATTAGAATTCTGTGATTTTATTGTAACTGATTATTTGATCAAAACATCTCTTGACGTGTCCCTGTCCACAGATATTCAGACTTTTTATAATAGGTATGGCATAAAATGAGTGTTGTGTAAATTTCTGTCAGACATTATAACACTGGCCATTGCTTTCAGTCTGAAACAACATCATAAAACGTGAATGCAACCTCTAAAATCACTGATATTTTAACCCAAACAGCCTCACTAATCTTGTCTTATTTTGTCTTTGTGAAGGGCAACCACTTAATAACCGACTACGTTGCCGATCGCATGTGTCTGGAGGCTGCACCCAAAGGAGACAGTGTCCTACTTCGATCATGTGACCAAAATAATGCTTTTCAGAAATGGGAAATGACACATTACTTTGCATGATCTTCAAACTGGAATAAACTGTGGATCTACAGCTTCAATATAATTTGGAATAGCTTTGGTGGCAGACTTTATGGGGGCTATTTGTGTGAATGGGATTGTGCAATGTTTTTTATTTGTTGTCAGTGGTGGAATGTAACAAAGTAAAAGTAGTAAAGAACTGTAAAGTGCAGATACCTAGAATTTATACTTACGTACATTTTACAGTGGATACCTTTGGATACTTTTTACTTTTACTTCACTAGATTTGAGAGCCGGTATTTGTACTTTCTACTTCACTACAAAAGTATTTTTTATTATAGTTTGAGACCTGCTGAAAAGGCTGAGGGTTGATTTGAACACATTTGTAGTTTGAGCAAACAAAAATATTATAAATTTAAAAAAAAATTCAAAATACAACTGCAATACTACAACACTGCAAAAATACTTTTACTTTTCACGTACATTTTCAAACAGGTACTTTCATACTTTTACTAAAGTATTTTTAAAGTATTTTTTGTTCAAGTATCTGTACTTTTACTTAAATGATACAATTGAATACTTCTTCCACCACTGTTTGTTGTGCCTAATGGAGAAAAATGCCTTTATGTCCTTAAAAGACTGTTAGGGTCATAGACTGTATATATAAATGGACATAACTAACCTGCTGCAGCGTTCCAATTAGAAATTAAGCATGGGGGCACTTCCAGCTCCATCGACTCTGGCTTCAATTGACTCATTTTGAAAACCTCTCACCCCTCCCTGTATTACTGTAGTGAGCCTCGTCATTTTGAGCTTAAAATGTTCATATTAACCCGCTCTACATAGTTCTGGTGTTTTCGCTATTTGGTCTATTCCTAATATAAAACTTCCTAATCTGGAACCGCTAGCCTCATGAGCTTCATTTGACTGGAGCCAAACACTATGGATGACGTCACACTCCCTTAGTCCACTTCTTTATACAGTCTGTGGTTAAGGTTCGGGCATAACATATAATTTTTTACCAAAGAGCCTTATCTAGATTTGGGGGAAAGTTGGTGTTATATATGTATACATTTTGCCTCTGTCTGTATATATTTTTGTTACATGCTTTTTCCTGATGTGCCATTGTGTTATAATGTATTTGATTTGTGTTTATGGAGAATTAATTGCTGTTTTGGTTGCAAAGAAGAGTGCCTATTGATTATTAATCAAACATACCAATGATTTTGAATACCACTTTCATTTTTTTCTACATCTTTTCTGAAAGCATTTTTGATTCTCATGGCACTTTGATTTTATAATTTGAAATAATAATGTTTATTATTTATGCAACTGACTAATTTAAAATATTAAGGTCAAGAGGCAAAAGCAAATATAATGTATGAAACTGTTGCAGTTTGTAATCACGTGTGGGGCAGTTACAAAAGGATGAGACAGAATCGTTTGTAAGTGTGACAATTGTTGATTTTGTTTTTTGTCACTAGGGGGCAGTATTGTTCAAAACACAACTCAAGCAGGGTTACTATTTAATAAAATTTTACAGAAATCTTTTGTTAAATAAATCATAAGTTTTCTATAAAGCAAATATGACACTTAAATGACTTTTATTATATTAGAAGTACAAGCATATGTAGTGTTATCAGTGTTAGCATGTTATAACAGTGACTATATTCATACACAATATAATACATGTCTTATCAGTTCAAAACCACAGTGTACCACTTTTGTCATGTTCCCATGTGTCCATGGAAATATTATTGCATTGTCTAGAAAGTTCCACAGTATAGATTAAACCTACCACAAGGTGGTTACAGAACTATGCCACATTACAATTCAGCTCTGTGGAGAGTCACCCCTCTTCACAGAAGGAATTATTGTGTTTTTGATCAATAGAAACACCTGAAATGTTTAATGTCATACCATGGAACATTCTAGGCAAAGCAATAACATCTCCATGGAGACATGCAGGTAGCAGACTCTCCACCTGAAAAGTTGTGCAGTGTACCTTTAATTAATTATTTTACTAAATCCTGGTAATTTTCTTACATTGTTAAGGGTAGTTTCCAAAGGTAGAATTTCTTATGTTTTTAATGTTATTTTGATCACCTAATATTGTATTTTGTTACAGGTTCATAATCATGTACTCAAACTCCTCTATCTTCTGCCTGGTGTTTCCTCGGCGGATCTTGCGGTAGGACAGAGTACTGTACTTGGAGGACGTGAGGTGGTTGAAGGACTTGGGGTGGCTGGATTTCTTCTTACTTAAAGCTGGGATACACTGGCTCTCGCTGGGTTCCTGGGAGCCATGTTGGCACAGGCTCTGGCTCTTCTCAGGATTCCTATAGACCTCGAGTGAAGGGGAGCAAGTGCCAGGGAGTTGGCCTGAAAACACTGGTTCTTTGGATGATGAAGAAAAATCTGTAAGATCTATGGACAATAAGAGACCAAACCACCTTGTTAATTCTTGATTTCATTTTGGGAGCTAAGCAGGGTTGGGCACAGTTAGTACTTGGATGGGAGACTGTTGGAAATACCAGGTGCCACGGTGAAGCAGCAGTAACTCTAATCATGCAAAGTGTTGCTATTGGGCAAGACACACTTCACTCTTGGTTCTGTCAAACTGCATCAGGGCAATGGCAATAACAGCCACATACTTCTACTTCTATTTCTAGTATGGGATGACTAATTCATGAAATTGTAAAGTGAGTTTGAAAACGCACTACATAAAGCTAAAGCATTATTATTTATATTATTATTTAAGTGCCATACTGATGTAGGCAGTTAGATGATATGAGAAATTACTAACTGGTTTTGTACAATTTAAATTAAATAAATAAAACCCTGGTCAACAGTAGTACTTTTTTGAAAAGATGTTTTGCTAAAGTAAGTCCAGCCATAATAAGCAAATGTCTGTATGTAAGTATGTTTTGCATTCACCCCTGAACTAGAAGATCTATGGCACAATACAAATATTAATTTGTAGTTATGGAACAGGACTGTTTCAATGCAGTTTTTAACAAGATTACAATTATTTAGAAGACAGTTTAATAATTTGCATTGGCCTGATCCTGATTACATTTCCAGTATAAGTATTGAAATGTAGGTTTAATAAATCACAACTCCTTACCTTTGTTTAAGAACTGAGCTGCAGAGTCTGTGTGTATCAGCTGACCAATGTCATCTGCACTCACTAACATCTCAGAGACTGTGGTGCTTGGATCTGTATTGTCTAATTCTTGGTCAGTGTCTGTTTTCTCTTTCTCCTGTGTGATACTGTCTACAGTTTCAGGAATGATTTCCTCTTCTTTATCCTCCTGCAGTGGTATTTCGTCTGCTTCACTGTTCTCCCGTCTCCTTGTCTCCAAAATGGCAACCTGATGAGATGTGTCTTCATCACTGTAGAACACAGAGTCATCTCCCTCCTCCATGGACCACGTATCGGTCTCGTTGCAAGGCTCCTCTAGACTTTGCAAAGCTTTTGGTGTGATCCCTCCGATAATCTCCAAAATCTGACTGGGCATTGCGTCCTCTCCTCCAAAAACAGGTAATAAGGCGGCCATTTTGTAATTTTCGGCTAATTCTCACAGTCCCATAATTCCCTACATTGCATGAAAGAGTCTGCCCATGGCTGCGTAGTCTTCAGTACAGTGTTTTCAGTACGAAGTGAAGTACAAGGCTTTTGTTGTGGGTCGACAAAGGCCCTTTGTGGACCCTGCATCTGCATATGGAATGAATGCAGTGCTTCTATAATCTCTTTGTACCACAGGAGCCTGGATTAACATTCCCTATGGTTTACCTAACCTCACAGCCCTCTTATGTCAAGTTCTGAGAGCAAACCTGAGGAACATTTGCATTAAGTTATACCTGAACTGACATTTGGTCCATAAAGGGTCCCAAGATCGGTACTTAAAGTGCTCTTAGTACTTTGCTGGTGCAGGGCCTGCCACTTGTTTGCCTCCATGGAAAGTTATTTTCCTGGAATGTTCCGTGTCATTAAGCTTATCTGTCTCCATGGAAACAAATTTGTGATGCTATCAAGCCAAGGGTTTTCAAGTTTTTGTTTTGGAGTATTTTGGAGAAATATTCACCTGTAACTGAATAAGTGCAAGATGGATAAGTTTAATGCCATACTGCAAAGCATTAAAAAGCTGCAAATGTTGAAGGCAAGTATGCAGAGGACCCTCCAAAAAGGAAGTTACAAAGTGCACTTTTAAAGGATTTATATTAGGCTATTTTCCTGTTCCACCTTGTGATGACATGGCAAAACTTCTTACACCTTTCGCTAGCCCAAGAATTGTCACTTAACTAAACACTAAACTCTGTTACTCTAAACTCTGTCTCTAAACTAAAGGTAAAAAGGAGCTGTTAACTTGAAAATGACTGCTTCATGATAGTTTTGGAACTGTAGGCAGACTAATAATAAAGGGTTACTTCAACACATGTGAATGAAACAAAAAACAACTCCAGGTCTGTTTTTGAGAATTTAACAGCATTACAACATGGCTTAATTATTTGCACAATGACAGAAATAGGCCAATTCTGTCTAGTCAACTTTAAGTCAACTTTATATTGTCTACCATAGTTAATGCAGATTACTCAGGTATTTATTGCCCCTGTGGGTAATTTGCTCACTCTGCATGCAATTCCTTTCAATAAAGACTTTTTAAATGAACATGGTAGATGACCTATGAAATACAGAAACTTACACATATTTATAAGAATGGGTGGAGATGGGTTAATTCTACAATATGTGCATGGGATGGGTTTTGTGAGTTTCGTGCTGCAATAGCAGTGGAATCTGTGGTAAACCATATGCACAACTATGCAGAGGCGGGTTTACTCTTCCTTTTTCATATCATATAAACAAAGAGACAGATTGGATGCTACATATTTCAATTCTTTTAAAATGCTGTTTCAGTGCTAATATATTATACATGACTGCTGTTTTAAATGCACTAGGGTGGGTGGCCTTCACTGACCCGTTAACACAGAGGTTTTTTAAGTTTCTTACCTCTTTTGTGAATGAAAGATTACGTTCTGTTTTTGCTGATATAACATATTTTGGCTTCATTCTGAGCAACGGCTCCACGCTGTTATCTGGGTGTGATTACAAGCACATCCACCCATTCTTAGAAAATAGGCGATTTGCATGAAGTTACTTTAGCTGTGCTGTATTTAATATTATTTTTTATTGATTTGTTACATGCAAACCCTGATCTGACTGCCTTGTTGCAAAATTGTAATGAATGTTGTATGTTTATACTTTACTACTATTACTATTTTATACTTTTAGTATAGTACTACTACTACTACAGCACTGCTCAATTTGCATGCTTATTTTTCATGGATTTTTTCATCAAGTCAAGTTAATAGATCAGTTACATGCTGAAAAAAGGTACAGTTTAGGTTTGCATAGCCCTCCTGCCCCCCGCCTAACCCGCCTACCTACTCTGAGAACTAAAACCACTCGCCCACCTAAGTTTCCTTCTGCACAACCACCCTGAACCCACCCACCATGGTCCTATATACAGATGTCCTATTAGATACTATATGCTACGATACATATATACTGAGGCTGCAAATGAGTTATAATGGAAACAGAATTCTAATTTGGGTTGCTGCAACTATAACACAAAATAGACTCTTGTGAGCTTTTAGCCATGTTATAATACTGTTACTTCCATAAAATCATACCTGGAGTTGTGTCATGTTTAGGTAATTTTATGTTTCTGCATTACCACATACAAGTGGTAATGCAGAAACTAAATATGCAGGATTTGTGTGTTAAACATGTGTGCATGAAATAAAATACACAACTCCGACTCTTTGTGATGAGGAGACAACATTATAGCATATTTACTCAAACATCTTTAATATTAAGCATTACTATAGGTATTCAGTGAGCACAGACCTGCACCAAGGCACTGGTCTTATGTTGCAATTGAAATGTTTGAGGTTTCTTATAAGATTTACATAAATGCATATCTGAAATGTACTCTCTGATCTAGGTCTGGGTACTAAATATTACACATTTTTGCTTTCTGTGTTTGCTCTATGCATCTATCTTAAAATAGAGTCTCATCTTCCTTTGTGGTTATTAAAGACACCACTTATTTTTTATCACAAACACCTTCTGTGTCAAACGCCCTTTTCCCGTAGTTAGCTCTAAAGATGCTTATTTTGCTACTTTTGGTTCACAGATTTCAGCACAAACATGAAATTCAACTTTATTTTGTTTTTTTTATTTATTTTTTTAAATTATTATTGCATTTAAGAACTTACAAGTAGATCTGCGTGTCAACATAGTGAAACTGCCTTATGCGTGCCCTCAAATAGCCATACAGAAACTACTAACTCCTAAGCCCGCATCCTGTTTATAGCTGAGAGACAATCTTTGCATTGGTGGTTTTGCACACCTGAGCTTCAGCATATGGACCCAAGTGACATCCTGTGAACACAAGTGGTTTTAAAGTGTGCTACATTCAACTGATCGATAAATGATAACTGAGTAAGCTAACATTCATTGCTTTAAGTAATGCTTTTGTGCCTCCATGTACAGGTACAAATGTGCAAAAAGGTCCATATTACACAATTTTCTGAGAGACGTTATAATGTTTCCTCATCAAAAACATATCTGGAGTTGTGTTTTGTTCCATTCACACACTAAATCCTGCAGCTTTAGACTTTTCTCAAACAGAAAACTCTCTTTTCCACCTTATGATGGTATACATGAAGTTCACTGGAATCATTAGGATTAGTTCAGACTTGGAATTAACAATCTGGACTGAACAAAGGTTAAGATGTAGCTGTTAACTTGGAAAATACTGCTTCATGACATCACAAGGTGGAACAGAGCATTTTGAGCTTTGAAGATGTGAAACAAATGAAACAAAACACAACTCCAGGTATGTTTTTGATGAAGTAAAAAGATTCTAACATGACTAAAATCTCACAAGAGTCACTTTTGTGTAATACAGGACCTTTAAAGGTGCACTATACATAACTATTAACTATATAACTAACTGGAGGAGGGTCTGCCACTTGATTTTTCTTCATCGAAACATTTCTTTGTCTGGAAAATGACACAGTACAGCATTAAACTGTCCATTTCCATAAAGAAAAGCAGCTGACACCACCAGTTACAGGTCAGATCTGTGGAAAAGACACCCCACGCTTTCAATAAGAGTGTATGTTCCCCAAGTATTTTTTAACAATAAAGCACCTGTAAATGAACGAATTAGTAATGAATGAAAGCTAATAGTGCATCTTTAACTAAGTATCCATGTACAAAATATACAAAAAAGATTGATCTTGTCTCGCAATATACAGTGCACAGACTCTTTCCTTTGAGCAACGTAATCTTTACATTTTCCAGTTGTGAAAAAACTGCTTAAAGCTGCCATCTTTAAGTTGTTTTTCTGTTTAAACAATAGATTGCAGAAGTGAAACCTGTTCCCCCTCCCCTCACCTGCGCTCTTGGGTTTACTTTGTGGTTTTTTTGTAGTTTTCACAGGTATTTTGTTATCTGTATATCTGTTTCTTCTTTTTTGTTGACTTTTATGTGATGCACTTTGGTCAGCAAGTGATTTTAAATGTGCTCTATAAATAAACTCGAGTGGTGAACTGTGAGAAAACACCAGGGGTTGGTCGGCAAGTCTAATTACAGATGGTAGTTTAAAAGTTAAAGTTTTTTAGTGAATACACAAAGTAAAACCCAAGATTCTCATATATATCAAAAATTTGATTTGTCCTAAAATGTACTTTTCTTGGCTACTTTAAACATATTCCAAAATTTAAAAAAAATGCATTTATGAAAACACTTTTAGCAGACAGCATTTTGACACCCTACAGACACCCTACTTTTGCATATTACAGTTTTCACTTACAGTACCTGAACACATTTGAGCAGTTCGTGCATTTCAAGTCCATTTCATTTAGAGGCTACTTAGTGTTTCTTTTTGTCGTTTTTTTTCTATCTCAGAGCGTTTATCCCCGTGTCCTCTTCCTCCACAGAGCTCTGAAGTCCAGGGAGCAGCTTGAGGATGTGCTTTCGGACACTGGTTCTCCTGCTTTTTCTCGGCAAAGTCCCAAATATGGATGACACCTTCGCCTCGTCCCACGCCGGGGACAGAGAACTGCTACTCCCGGCCAGACTCGAACTGCTACCGAGGGCGCCGGCCGAAGGAAATCTTTGGGACTGAGGGGAAAAGTTATTGGAGAAGAAGCAATTGTCGTCAGCGATGGCCGCGCTGAAAGGACTGGGTGAGTAGATGTCGCCGAATACGCTGGCCTGGTCACTGTCCTCTGTCATGGAGCTCTTATAGCTGCTGTCGCTGGAGAAACGGCGCCCCCATCTACCAGAAGTGGAACTGATGTCGGATTCGATGGAAGGGTGGAGACCAGTGTCAGAGGATTTGCCTATAGGAAGAAAGAAAAATAAATCAGACGCTGGAAACACAAAGAAATTCACAATTTGGAACAGGAATGATCTTTTATTATAACCTGAATCATTCAAATCATCATCACTTATTCATGCCTTATTAAAATTACCTATCTATAATTAGACTGTGTTCTCAGATTTCACCACTAGGGGATCTCTATGTTACTGCTGTCTGATAGTGTCCCAGCTTTGGCCTGACAGAGGAAGACCAAAGAGCCCAGCTGAGGGGGAACAGGTTTCACATCTTCCATCTACTGGTGAAAGAAATCAAATAAACTTGCAGATGGTAGATTTAAGGCTAATTAAAGTGAAGTTATTATGACGCGTTACCCTTTTTACAACCAAATTAAACTGTCTGAAAGGGCACAGCTCATTCAGAGAAAAAGAAAAATATCAGACACTTAGTTTATTTTTAAGAAGGCACCAGTTTTTTTTTTGGTGCACACCTCTTTTTGACTCTTTTTGATTATCATATCCCCAAGAAGGTGCAAGTAGACACACTTTTTTAAATGTTTCCTGACTTTTAAATAGTAAAGGCTTTTCAATATTTTCTGAGTGAGTGTTTAAAATTGAGATGTTGAATTTGACACATTGAAAAGGTCAAGAGTTAAAAATAAGATCTGACCTGTATCTGATTCAGTTCCATTGTACAGAAATTGATTGATGTAGCAGCATTACAGTATTTATTCTTCAAATGTTATTGCTTATCTGAATTTCTGGCTTTCTGAGATTTGCTCTGTTTTCTAAAGAAATAATCTGAGCTGGTTTGAAGTGAGGGAAACTCCTCCTTTAGCTGTGCAGAGCTGAACTGATGTGGTGTGGAGCTCTGAAGACAAGTGAGAGCGGAAATGTTGTGGTTTGACAGCTGAGCCAGCCTCACCTCTCTCAAAACGCTTTTCTTGTAAAGTTAGCGACTGCAGCTCCAACAGCTTCTCACGGAGAGATTGCTGTAAAAAAGGTTATTTCTGTCATTATTTTTTCTGGGAAGTTTGACCTTATGATTATGTTATACAGAGCCATGCTAAGACCAGAAAAATACAATACCTTTAACTGGTTTCGTTTCTTTTCCAGCTCAGCCTGCTTCACGATGTTTCCACTTACAGTTTCAATCCTGTAGATACAAAAATATTGCATAATACCGCATAATATTACATTTTATAGTAATAACAGTAATTCAGTGTTGTATGCAGATGGCAAAGGTGTTCTAATTTTCTGGTATTTTTGCAGCACTATATTTTTTTAGTGTTTTAAATTGCATTATTAACTGTAGTATTCATATAAAAGTACAAGTGGTAGCAATAAAAAAGGACTGGTACCAAGTGACGCCTGAGTTCTTAAAAAAGATCATGTACATCATTGTGGGTATAATCTTTTAACTTTGTTCTGCTATTTTTAACACAGTTCTGCTATTGCTTATGTCGGTGTTATTCCACTCGTAAGCATAGTACTTCTTCACTGTTATATGAGAGTTCTCGTTTTCTCCATTATATTTTCCTTAGTGACCTTTTTATTGATGCCTTTAGTGATGTATTTTACAGTGTAACAGTAAAATAAGTTGTAGTGCCTCGAATGCGTGTGCATCTTGGACCTGTACGCTACTGCTGTTAGTCCACTAGTATCATAGTAATCATTTCTCCATTCTTACAGTGGAGGATTTCTCATTTTCTCCTTTATATTGTCTTCAGTAACTTTTGTATTGACACTTTTAGTCTCCCTCTCTCTCTCTCTGTTTGTCCTTCTGTCTCTCTCTCTCTCTTCCTGTCTGTCGGTTTGTCTGTCTCATTCTCTGTCTGTCTGTCGGTTTGTCTGTCTCATTCTGTCTGCAGAACCAGCACATATGCACATATTTATGCACATTTACTTTGCATGTCCTGCACAAAGTTTTCATGACTGTTTATTGCCCTTTATTAATCTTTAACTGTTTTAATGTGTGATTAAATGTGTGAATTTGAGCTACATGGACACCTGAATTTCCCTTTCTGAAGTATCTATCTCTCTCTGTCTCTCTCTCTTGTCTTGTACCTGTCTACTACCATTATTACCACTATTACTACTACTACTGCCAAAGTAATTGAATATATGTATTGAAAATATAAACTCTGAATACTAATTTTCAATAACTTTTTCAGGTACTTTTTCATTTGGTGGTATATTTGGTGGTTGGTTATGATCATGTTTAGGCTTAGAAAAATTAAAAAAAAACTCTTGTGGTGAGTGCATGTGTGATTTTCCCATCCGCAGTGACAGGAAATGCTTCAAAAATGGTGAAACTAATGTAAAACTGTTTCACTGTTTTTGAAACCTGTTATTAATACTAGGTTGCATTATTTACACTATAATTTAAATGCAACTCAATGTAAAAGTAGTATTCAGGATAGAGTACTCTGATTAGACCATGTACCAGGTATTCAGTATTCTGTACATACATTTTAGTAAAGTATTTTTTCATCATGATGGCATAGAGCATTTAATATTTCTGATTTCAAACTCACTTGAGACTGTTTGTGGACTCTCTTATTAGGTCTGCTATGTGCTGATGCGATAATCCTTCTGTGCTGACGCCATTTACAGTTATGATGATATCTCCTGCAGAAATTGAGGAAGCAGAAAAAGAAGAGATCATTACTGACAGGACTGTTGTGGTGCAGTTTCGCAGTGGGTGTTGGCAGATACAGATTGAAAGGTCATAGGGAGCGTGCATGGGGCCAGCGTGTAGATGTGCGTGAGGTTTACCTGCGGTCAGCCCTGCGTTCTCAGCTATACTGTCATCTTGCACTGCGTGTATCAAAGTGCAAGTTTCCACCGCAGTGCTGTTCTTAAGTGGTAGTCCGTACGTCTGCAGGAGATACAATGTGTAAGAATATGTGAATTCATACAAGATGAGGTGCTAGGTAACCTCTTATATCAACTTTAAACAGATTTTTTTGGTTTTTACACTTTATTTATTACACTTTATTGTCCCTGTATTTCATTTTTTTCCTCTGCATTGACCAATCCTTGAAATTGTAAATTGCAATAGATTTAGTTTGTTATACTTTTATTACTGAAACTGATACTACTTCTTTTACTACTACAACATCTATTAAACTTTAACAAATCCATGTCCTATTACTTCCACTACTATAAAAATTTACTACTGTTTAAGCCTTTACTACCTATACAACTATTACTATTATCACCACTACTATTATTACTGCTACTAGCACTAATGTAGCTGGTGATACTTTTACTGCATGTTATTGCTTCTTCAACAAGTCCTTCAACTTCCACCACTATAAAAATTAGCCTACTTTTGTTAAAACTTTTACTACTTACTTATACAGCTACTAGTACTTTGACTGTTATTCAACTTGCTATACTTTTAATACTACCACTACTCTACTACTTATACTACTGCTACTACAGCTACTACTACCACTAGTGCTAATGCTGATACTTTTGTAGCTGCATATCTAATTACTTTTTCATTACCCTACCTTATATATAGAGTACTACACCTAGCTTTATACATTGCTGTTATATTTGCTTGTGCTGTTGCAACTTATTTGTATATTACAAATACCTCATGCAACTGCGACTATGGTACTGCTTCTACAACTACAGACTTTTGTATCTAACAGTGCGTGCGATTTAAAATACTGCTGCAACTAATATAGATACCACTGATACTTTTTATATTTCTCCTTTACCACTACTAGTACCACATCTGCAGCTGTGTGTACCACTTTTGCGTACCTGAATTTCGAAACCATACGATTCATTGTCTTGTTTTTTAAGTAGAATCGTGGTCCTGTAGGAAATATAAAAATATAATGTCAAATTCAGAAAAAAAACTAGACGTACAGTTCACGTATATGGAAGTGATTTGGTAATGTTGCACGTTGTATTTACCTTTGTGGGTCAGAGTAATCCACCAGTGATGTGGGCTGCTTGGGCTGTGAATGTACAATACAGTGAGTGCATTTAAACACCAAGACCTGCTGATCCTAATACATCTTATTATATAACACAGACCAGATTAAAATAGTTTTAAGGTTTACATCGTGGCATTGGGGTTTCATAGCTGGCATTAAATCACTGAACTCTTACTTCCTAAAACGTGATGACTTCCACTGTATTGTATTCAAATAACCATAAAAAAAATTGTGTCCGAAACCTTTGCTGAATTGCTCCGGTTCAACTATAAGAGGAACTGTTTTTTTTTTATGTTTTCGAGATTAAATTAACAGAATTTTGCAAATACAGCTTTATATTTTACATTGCATAATCCAGGCAGTCTCAAGAAGAAGGTCAAGGTGGGAGTCACAGGCAAAATCAATTATAATCTCAAATACTTTCTTATTTTTAAACTTTTTTGTTGTTTAACTGCATGTCATAAAAATACATATTTCAAAAATAAATGTGCCACCTGAAAACACATTTGTTTTCACTGTCAGCAATTAACCAACCAAATTCATAATAGTTTTTGCAATAGTTTCAGCGTTTATCTTCTTTAAAATGCACTATGTAACTTTTCATAAGGGGTCTGCTACCTTCTGGTTTCCATGGAGACGTTAGTGCTTTGTTTGCATGTTCCTCTGCTTTGCATTTGTCCAGTTACAGTTTTGTATTGTTAAAAACTTGAAAAACATGCAATATTTATGTTTGGGGGTCACCTCTCCACCTGTAACTTTGTCTTGTGTCCATGGAGATACGTTTAATGCCATGCTGTGGATTTTTTTCTTGGATGCCATTACAGTACATGCATCATTTTTGCTTATTATTCATTGCTTGTCAGTCATATACTATTCTAGAAATTGTCATGCAAAAAAATCATTATATGCATGGGATTTCTGGTAGCTAATTAGCCAATAAGACAACTGTATTTAACTGTACTATTATCCAACTCTCTCTTACCTTGGAAACTCTTGGTAAAGTTGCTGTATTCTGCCTCTGCCTGCCCTTCATAGATCTCCGGTACCACAGCGAGCCCTTCTTCTTGCCCTCCTGGTTGCAGTTTTCCTCGCCGCCGTTACGAGCAAATACATTGAAATTCATGGTGGCCTGCATGCTCCAGTGTGTCCGTCAGTGCACCATCCTGCTCTGCTGCTGCTGAGTGAGTGAGTGTGCGGCCCTCTGTCTACAGCCCGTGAAGTGAAAAAGTAACACAGGAAATCCACCTCATGTGACTCAGGTTTGTGGTTTCTGCGCATCGGCTGGCTCGCACTCCTAGTTACTGATGCCTAACAGCCTTTTTTCTCAAGAACTGTAAATGAAAGAGCGACGAAGAAACAAACAAAAGATGCCGAACGAAATCCCCAGTGCTTTGACGTAATAGATGTGTGTCTTGATTGAAGCAGAACTAAAAAGTACAGTGTGAAAATTACTTTGAAAATGACAGGATTCTTATATATGCAGCAAAAACATCAAACATTACTTCCTTCTAGCACTACCAGTAATACTGATCCTACTTGTACTTTTACTGCTATTATAACTACTGCTAAGTTCACTGCTGCTCCTACTACTTTTTACTATGACTATGACTTGTACCTCTAGTATTATTACAACTTGGGATTCACCGATATTGATACTGGTATCGGGAGCGTGTGTGGTTGGGTCTGGCATGATTCTGTCCTGCCGATGTCGCAGTGTTTGAGCTTTTATTCATACGAAGTTGTTCAATAGTTATTTCAAGGATAAATAACAGTTACATAAAACAACTGGATTTCTAGTGACTAAAATTGTGTTTTAAGGAAATAAGTGCCTTTTTCTGTTCCTATTCTAGTATTCGGTTGTTGGGTATCGGCAGAAGTCAAAGTATAGATATCGATTTGGAATTGAAAAAGCTGGGCTGGTGCATGTTTAATTACAACCACCACTACTACTACTACTACTACTACTACTACTACTACTGATCCAAAACTTGTACCTTTACTAATATTATAACCACTGCTCACTTGCTTAAGATTTAAAGCTCAGCCATATTCTGTTTTTAAGTCTACACATTAACCAAAGTTACTGCACTTGCATCTTTTAGGAATAATAATGTTTGCATCAATGTTAGCTTTCGGAATCAGTGACAGAACTGTGACTAATCAGATTGCATTCACTGCGTGGTTTGGTTGTGCTTTGAGCCTAGTTTAGATTTGGTTCGGTTTTAATCTCAAGAAAAAAAAAACACAGGATTTTTCATTTCTGAACCGTCACCACAACAGGTATAAAGCTTGAAACTGTTGGACCAAACCAGATCTAAAGACTAAAACAGGACTGAAATGATGTAACTAAGACAAAACAAGGACTATATTCAAACTTAACCAGGTCTAAACTAGGATTTATTCATGAATAAACCAGTTCTAGAGTCTAGTAACCCCCATATCACAATTTCAGAACCACTGTACTATCGCTAACTATTACGATTACTTATATGTGCTTATTCATTAAAGTTTTAAAGATTCACCTTGTAACTTTTCCTGTAAGAGTCTGTTTATCTGCCTGCAGCTTGATTTGCTTATTCCACAATATGACATTAAACTTCTGAAACTATCTATATGGAGACAGGCCAGGTCGCACTACAAGTCAAATCTGTGGCGATGTGAGATATTTAAGCTTTACCAACAACAGGAACTGAATAAATGCAAGAAAGATCTGTTTAACGCCATGCTGTCGAACATTCAAATATTTAATTGTTCTGGGTTTTTTTTCAAAGACAGTCAAGTTCATGTTAAAATTAGACTCCTTCTTATCCTTAGGCTCCATTAGTTCCCTTTGCAGCTGAACTTACGCCTGTCAGAAATCAGCCATGCATTGAAATACTCCCCTCGCCTCCACCTCCCGGCTGCACCTGCCCTGGCCCCTCTCCAGAGCTCCTCAAAGGGACTCAAACTCTGGCTTAGCCCTGAGTCCCGTGTGCTCCCATCCAAGGAGACATGTCTTCTGAGGGCACACAAAAGCCTGCTTTAGCTCGCTGCTCAAACAGACAGCATGGCTCATTGGGTGGAAGGCATCAGAACTGCTCAGATCAAAAGAGAAAAGGACACACAGGCCAGTGGTCAGAGGGACAATACATGACAGGACAGAGAAGACAGAGGACAGAGGCAGAGCAGGCACGCCCGCCTTTTAAAGGGACGCTCTATAATCTGGCCAGAACAATATAAGAGACAAAACTATCATACAAAAGTTTAGTTTGAGTGTTTGGTCAGTTTTGTTCTGGAAATAAGTTTTGAAAAGGGCTTGGCAGAGTACTGTCAAAATGTCAAATATCAGAAAAAAGTACTGGTAGTATTGATATCAAAGGTGCATAACTGTAAATACTGTAAACAATGTCTGTCCTTTGACTGTAAGTATTTATTGATTTATTTGTTTGTTTGATTGGGACAGTGCATGTTAATGAACATAAATGACAGAAGGATTGTATCCACACTGCGTAGTAACACTGCAACTAAATACTATAAACAATGTCTGTCTCATTAAATACTCAGTTTTCCTCCTTCTGAACTAGCCTGCTGCTGCTGCTGCTGCTGCTATTGCTCCTGTTGTGACTCCTACTGGTATTTCTGATCCAGATTGCAGAATTGTACATGCTTCATAAACGTGGGGAGCCAATACCAGGACTCTACAGAGCTGCAGAAAGCTTAAAAAAAGTTTTATGTTTGAATTTATGTCACTTTGCAACTGTATGTTTCTAAATATTTAGAAATTCAGAATACCAAAGTAAGAGTCACAATCAAGGCATTCTTTACATTTAGCCCTTCATTCAACCACTTGAAATGGGGCAACCTGTCAAGAGCAGAGAGATCCTGCCAAACAGGGCTCAGGGACCCATCTCCAGATCTTCGGCTTGGTCAGGTCTGCCTTAGCTGATACAATATTTGTGCATGTTTTGGGTTGTTGGGGTAAAACAGAGTCCCCAGACAAAACCCACCCAAACATACAAAGGACATCCACATACGGTGCATAAGAAACAAACCCCATAAGACCTGAGAACTGAACCCACAACCTTCTTATTGTGACGTTGCAGTAGTGAGGGAACTATAAGCCAAGTATTATACTGCAGTGGGACCGACCCAGGACTAAACTGATAAGATATGTTGTGATGTCAGATGTTACAATACTTTACTGGATAAGCTGGAAAAACAAATCATTTGCACACATACAGCAAGTGAAGAAGGGCCGATTTAATATCAAAGTCAGGTTTTACACTTTTCTTTTTTTACTGTCCTGGATACTGTCATGAAGTTGTTTCCTTAAGGCCCGTTCAGACTGGAGTGTCAAGGCGTCCAGTTAAAAGTCTATGTGGACGTGTGTCTAGACCGTCCAGCGTTTTTGCAGCGCGTCTTCAGGCGTCAGATGTAGAAAATGCTGAACTTTTGAACTTTTGTAACGTGTGACTGTCTGGGTCACACATTACACTTACACTTTTTATTCGAACCAATGCCGAATTTTTGCTTTTTCGTCAAAGGAATATTTATAATGCATGCAGGTTAATTTTATCTAGTGCAGTGATTTCCAACTAACTGGTAAATTGGCCACAACCACAGATAATATATTTGCAGAGGGTATTTCGGTTTCTGACCTGCTCACCACACACTTTATCAGCAGTTGTTCATTGTCTGTAAACGGTGATGATGACCTAAATAAAGCCCCTGCACTGCAAAACAACATGTCTACACTACAATAAAGCCAGTTTCTACTAAACTAAAGATAAAAGGAGCTTGAAAACTACCTCTTCATGACATCACAAGGTGGAACAGAGCATTTTAAGCTTTGAAGATGCAGATGGATTAATAAAGAACGATTCCTCAAACATGTGAATCTTCTACTCGCTTCAACTCGCTTCAAGTCAAATTATTAAACTGTATAACTTCTGGTGGGAAAGACACCATGGAGATGTTATTGCTTTGCCTGAAATATTACACAGTATGGCATTAAACTTGTCTATCTTGCATTTATTCAAGTGTTTTAAACTGTGAGGGGAGTACGATGATATGATATAACAGTGCTTAAAAACAAATCCAATCAGAAATGTATTGAAACAAACCCAAAACTTTAAAACTGCTCAAAACCACATTTTTAATTATTTTGCAGTATGCACTAGATTCGAGTCTCAAGCTCATATTGAAACTGAGCTTCCCCAGCCACTGCAGATACTGGATAAAATGAAAAGTTTTCACATGGGTCTTTCTTAGCGCAGTTGAACTCAGAGCTGACTCATTTGTGTCTATCTGCTGCCCTGGTTCACTTCCAGTCTAACGGTTCTGTCGTTCTGAAAACTGTGAATGAACGTGCACGAGAAACGAAGCGCGTCATTTCAGGTAAAGCTTAACTGCTCAGATAAGCGGCTGGTTTCAGTATTTGTTTGTGATCGTGCGGCTGAGAAATCTGATGCAACTTTTCAGCAGTACATATCAGACAGGCCTGAAAAGTGTCTGAATCTATAGTATTTGAACTAGGTGGGAAATTAACTGTGTAAAGCATTTTGTATGGTCATCATAGAGTCAGGGCTGCACAATGTATCATAATTGAAATAAAATATCAGATAGCAAAGGATGCACTTATTTTTATAATAGAACGGCTGCAAAAAACAAAATATTCTGAGCTCATATTACACTGTTTTGTGATCTTCCATTATTAAAAAACAGACCTGGAGTTGTGTTTTGTTTCATTCACACATGTTTAACACACAAACCCTGCATATTTAGGCTGAGTTGTTCTGTCAAACACTGGAAACACTCTGTTTTTAAACTCCATACACTTTCTCTTGGACCATTTAGACAATTTCCGCCCTGGAGCTGCCAATCTATGCTGAACAAAAGGTAAAAAAGTAGCTGTTCACTTGAAAACCTTCGCTTCATGACATTATGTAGTAAAGGAGCTTTATGAGCCAACAGTAAAAAAGATACAACAATGTGCGTACAGTTTAAAAGCGTTTATTGACTCTCATATACGTACGCATCTCTGTACAGAATAAATAGTTCATGTTGCAATGACATGATGAGACATTCACATCTGAGTGGTAGAGTTCAAACGAGTCAAAAAATAGAATTTAGACATTTCACAAGTCCATAAATCACCTTTCCAAAGCAGCAAAACAATCATTTTACAAATACAGCTAATATTCTGTATAAAAAATAGACACCACTGAGAAATTGCACATAGAAAGGGCCCGTCTTTGGAATGCTTGCAGCTTCTTCTTCTACTTTTTTCAGTGCCACCTCCCTGATTCTCACAGAAACAGAAATGGCAACACAATATAAATATTTCATGAATTAATATTATTAATAGTAATTAATAACACTGTCTGTTTCAGTAAAGCTATTAAAGTCATTCATGTAGAGTGTAGACACAGCACAAAGAGCAACAGAGGTTTGTATATTAGACAACACTGCTGTAACTTGACTCATAACTACACTGGAGAAAGCCGCCTGAAAAAGTCATCATGAATACAGGAATATGGGTTTTTCAAACTTGCATCCCTTCATTTATAAATGTACATTATGTGGCTCCATAGATTGTAGATATAAATGGAAATAGCTTGGTTCCAAACAGGAAGTGAGCCTGGATGCACTTCAGGCTCCACTGACTCTAATACTTCACTTCATTCAAACTGTGACCTCTGTAACTGCTGCACGGAGCCTCCTCATTTTGGTTTTAAAACATTCATATTAACCTGCTCTATGTGATCCTGGGGTTTGATTTTGCTATTTTGTCTGAATTATTTCCTATTCCTAATATGGAATTCAGCTCCAAGTTCACTGAGTCTCAATGAGCTTCATTTGACTGGAGCTGAACACTATGGGGGACGTCACACTCCCTTAGTCCACGTCTTTATACGTCTGTGATCTTGACTCATAACTAATCTGCAGTAAAGCAACTGAAAAAGTGATCATGAAAACAGGAATATGGGGTTTTTAAACTAGTATCTTCATCTATAAATGTACATGATGAAGCTCCCAGATGTGCACTCAAGCAACTTTCCAGTGACCAGAATCTTTTTTTGAAAACTCAAATGATACAAATGTAATTTAAGCAAAGACATATCAGTAAATGTTGTGGTTTGTATTAACAAGTTTAACTGTTTAAAGAGCCGCCCCGTTAAAGAACAACCTGGCAACACATACGGGCTAATCTAGATATTTTTCATTTCTGTGTTTTTAAATGTTTCTAAGTGAATGCGTTGAATACTTTTAACACACACCAAGTCAACAACAACATCTGCTCTGATCAGACTGGTGCATAGGGCCATGTGAACCATTTCCAAACTTCATTTTTCCTGCATACATGTTTTTATGGTGCACTATATCATTTTTCAAGTGGAGAATCTACAACCTGTTCCACAATATGACACAGTGTAAGATCTGTGAGAGGCGAGCCCACTCACTGTAAGAATGCATGTTTTTTTTACCTTTTTTTCAGTGTAATTGAATGAATGTTAGAGGGACATGTTTAATGCCATACTGTGGAACAATCTAGACAAGGTGATAACATTCCCATGACAAGTAGATGGTATTTTCCCCTTACAAAAATGACACAACAGATACTAATATCTGTGTGTGAAGCAAAATGTTAACATATGTATTGAGGATGAAATATTTTTGTTAAAACAAAAAAATATATATTAAAATTGTATATCATAGTGTAACTAAGCCAGCATTTTTCTCTGCATTTATTTCCATATTCTATGTATTTATTCGTTTTTATTTCAGCATTTTTATTTATTTTTTCCTCCTGTTTTTCCTGCGTATGGCACAGAAAGGTGACACGGTGCAACTTCAAGCTTTGGGCACTTAAATACATGAGGTAGTCCTTTGTATATACAATATAAACTTGACACTCTTATGGCTCTTCCTATATCACATTAGTGGTCCTCTATCAGTGCTCTCCTGATCCACCAGAGGGCAGTGTTGTAAAGCTCACAGTCGCATTAGAGCTTGACGTCGGTGTTGATGGAGAGCTGGGACACGGTCTTCTTCACCCTCAGAGCGGTGAGCCGGGCAGCTGGGTTGCTGTACCAGCATTCTCTCATCAGTTTGCCCATCACCCGTAATGCCTGGAATACACAAGGAGTCACTCGGCTGTAATACAAAAATACACTTTTTTAGGCCATCCTCAAGGGAAATGACCTGGACATTTGTGTATTTATAAATACAATTGCAGGAGATTTGTTATTCTAAACGCTCAGTGAGTCTCTTCTAATGTATGGACTTGGAATGGCATCGCCTGGGTCTAAAATACATTGTTTTTAGAATGAGAGAAGGAAGCACATAGAGAACTCACATTTGTATTAATTAACTGATCTTTTTTTTTTTTACACTATATGGATTTATATGCAGGCAGAACTAGCAGAACCTTTAAATTATTTTGCCATAACAAGTAGTAGTAGATATAAGTAGTAGATATCTTGCAGCTATATTGTATGGGATAATTCATAGTGAGTATTATGGCTCACAGTACATTAGTTTGCATTAGTGGTGGTTCATTTACCTCACAGCTCTGCCACTGGTTGGGGACGTTGGGCCTGTACTTTTGCTCACACACCACTTTCCTCATGTCCTCAACAGATGGATCTGAAGGCACCATGTCGTAGTAAGGCAACTGGAAATCCTCGTGAAACCCTGTATGCAAAAACACGTCAGAACTGGACATTGTATTAAAATCAATGCTTTTCTACAGTATTATGTATGATTCCATGGTTAAAACTTTACTTAGAAACATTTTCCATGGAGAATATTACATCTTAAGGAATAATATTTCCATGGAAACCTTCTTCTGGCCAATAAGAGTCAGGTTTGTGGAGATGCGAGCCTGTTCAGTGCTGCTTTTCTTTTATTTTAGTCTATTTTTTGGCTAATTAGTTACATCAAGTCGTTTAAAACTGCCCATACTGCAGTATTTTCTGATAGTGCTGTGTTTTTAAACTCCAGACACCTTCTCTAGAATAATTTGGGTCATTTCAGTTCTGGAAATGCCAATCTCTACTGAACAAAAAGTAAAAAGTACCTGATAACCTTATAACATGGCTTGAAGACCACAATTGTCAATCAATGCTTTTCTACAGTATTATGTATGATTCCATGGTTAAAACTTCACTTAGAAACATTTTCCATGGAGAATATTACATCTTAAGGAATAATATTTCCATGGAAACCTTCTTCTGGCCAATAGGAGTCGGGTTTGTGGAGATGTGAGCCTGTTCAGTGCTGCTTTTCTTTTATTTTAGTCTATTTTTTGGCTAATTAGTTACATCAAGTCGTTTAAAACTGCCCATACTGCAGTATTTTCTGATAGTGCTGTGTTTTTAAACTCCAGACACCTCATTTCAGGTCTGGAATTAGCAATCTCTACTGAACAAAAGGTAAAAAGTACCTGTTAACTTCAACACTACCAGTGAACAGAGCATTTTGAGCTTTGGAGATGCAGACAGGCTAATAATAAAGGATTACACGTCTCCAGGTACGTTTTTGATAACCTTATAACATGGCTTGAAGATCACAATTGTCAATCTGTTTAATATAAGACCTTTTTAACCCAGCCTTCATACCTCTGGCAGAACATCTCCGGGCGAGGGAATAATATTTCCATGGAAACCTTCTTCTGGCCAATAGGAGTCGGGTTTGTGGAGATGTGAGCCTGTTCAGTGCTGCTTTTCTTTTCTTTTAGTCTATTTTTTGGCTAATTAGTTACGTAAGGTCGTTTTAAAGTGCCCGTACTGCACTATTTTTCTGATAGTGTGTGTTTTTAAACTCCAGACACCTCATTTCAGGTCTGGAATTGCCAATCTCTACTGAACAAAAGGTAAAAAGTACCTGTTAACTTCAACACTACCAGTGAACAGAGCATTTTGAGCTTTGGAGATGTAGACAGACTAATAATAAAGGATTACACGTCTCCAGGTACGTTTTTGATAACCTTATAACATGGCTTGAAGATCACAATTGTCAATCTGTTTAATATAAGACCTTTTTAACCCAGCCTTCATACCTCTGGCAGAACATCTCCGGGCGAGCTCCCAAAACACCAGCCCCAGTGAGTAGATGTCTGCGCGTTTAAATGACTCAAAGTTTGCAGTATTGATCGTCTCATCCAGGACTTCGGGGGCCATGTACCTGCAAAGGACAAAGCAATTAAAGCCCTAATGAAAAGAAAAGCCCAGCGCCTCTTCCACAATTACTGTAATTATCCTGTGACCTGTGATAAATCTGAGTTAATTTGAAACGTTTAGTAAATTCAAAACAGCCGCATGAAATGATCAACAATATGTTACATAATGGGGATTTAAATGTCAGTTTTGTCTGTTTGGGTGTTCTCTGATAATATCCTTCTCCAGATCCAATTTGGCATCATTATAATATTCTACAATAGCAGTGTTGTCAAAAGTATCGGAAATCTGATATTAATCTATACTAAAACTAGATTTGAACAGGTATTAATACTAAAAAA
>KN493072.1:2212-13094 GCA_000787155.1 Scartelaos histophorus
CTTCTCTTTCTCCCTCTCTCTTTTTTTCCCTCTCTCTCTCTCTCCCTCTCTCTCTCCCTCTACCTCTTCTCTCTCTCCATCTTTCTTTCTTCCTCTCCCCACTCTCCCTCTCCTTCCTCTCTCTGTCCATAAGTGTGTGTGCTGATGGACACAGTGGACTGAACACACAGCGCTGCTCGTGACTTTTCCTGACCTCCACTTGTTCACACTTTTATCCTCCTCCTGAAAAGAGGAGGGGCTCGACATGAGTAATGGCCAATTGGGTTAAAGTGAGCGCAGGAAAAGCCGACTTAGTTTCAACAACAGCACAGAGTAACAGTATAGAAGTGTAGAGATGGTGGATACTTCAGTGATCTTCTGAATACACTGTGCTAGAGGATGGGTCCTGGTCTGGTTTTACCCTGTTCTAGTCCTGGTTTAGTCATGGTAGTCCCAGTTTTTATGTTTTTACAAGGTGTAAGATGCACAAACACTTAACACCAAATGCTGAATGAGCAGGGCTGTGACTAGGCCTGGTGATGCCACTTATTTGTCTACACAAAACAAGGACTAAACCCAGATTTAACAAGGTCTAACCAAGATTAACTGATAAAAACTGTCCACTACAGCACACTTCCAGAACTGCACGAAACATTCTAAACCAAGACTTAACCAGGACTAAACAGTCTAAACCAGGACTAAACCAGAATTAAATAGTCTAAACCTGGACTAAACCAGGATTAAACTGTCAAAACCAGGAATAAACCAGAATTAAACAGCCTAAACCAGGTCCAAACTAGGATTAAACAGTCTAAACCAGGACTAAACCAGGATTAAACAGTCTAAATCAGGACTAAACCAGGATTAAACAGTCCAAACCAGGACTAGACAGGAACAGGAACAGGAACTTAACAGTGTAAACCAGGACTAAACCAGGATTAAACAGTTTAAACCAGGACTAAACAGGAACAGGAACTTAACAGTGTAAACCAGGACTAAACCCCCTTTTATCAACCTCTGTGGCATTAAATCTATTTATGAAGCTTTCTAACAGTTCACTCCCGTCTCTCTCTTCCCCTTTCCCCCATTGCCTGCTGCATGTTTAGTCTCTGCAGCCCCTCGTGCAGCCTTCATGTGGGCCTGAGTCTGGGGCAGTTATAGGAAGCTCGCCTGATTAACTCTGATCGTCACCAGATGCCCCACTTCAGGGTACAAACAAAAGGTGCAGGAAATATACGCTCGAATATTCACTCATGTTTGTGTTGTCTCTGAGAAATTATAGGATTCGAACCGGAAATTATATAGTTACTGAGTTATCACTGCTTTCTCATTCACCAATGTAACTTTTTGAATTAGTACTTCAACTGCTCTTGCTGTCGCTGGTACTGCAGTTTCTTTTGTTTTCATTCATAAACAACACCTGTATAAATATGTAATAAAAAAATGAAATGATGAAATGAAAGCTAAAAAACATTTGCTTCTACAAATGAAACGAAACACAGCTCCACTCTGTGAAAAGAAACATTAAAACAGATCAGAAAATAGCATAATATGGGCTCCTTAATACCCCAAATACTGTTTCAGGTACATTAGATGAATATTGTGTTTTAGAAAGTGCAAATTATACCACGACGATCCATGTGTGTCTTAGATTATAGCTTCATAACGAACAAAAGCATCTTCTTTACTGTAATACTGCGGTACTTCCATGGCTATAGAGACAAACAGACTTTTAACAGAAAAGTGAATGGATCTTTAAGAGTATTTAAGGTGTACTAGTACTTTTTAAAGGTACACACTTCTGCAGTATACACACATATATGTTCTAAACCCCGGTAGAGGTACAAACCTGAGCGACAGTGACTGATGGAGACACAGACACATGAGAAAGCTGTACACCGGGCTGTGGTGGTCTGACATGTGTCCACTGTACGACTCTAATTCACTGTCACTCTCCCTGCTCCTGCCCTGTGTGTACTTCAGAAATATATGAGGAAAAATACACTTACTTTCTCATTTTTGTAGTCTTGCTCTTAAGAGTATAAGATTTTGTGCAATTTAATGTTGTTTTGTTTGTTTTTTTCCAGTTACATTCACTTCAAATAGATAGTTAGATTTCTTCAGAACTAAAGCAAGGCTAAAGCAAGACAAAACTAGAATGAAACCAAGACTAAACCAGGACTAAACCAGGATTAAACCAGGATTAAACCAGAACTGAACCAGGACTAAATCAGGGCTAAACCAGAACTAAACCAGGATTAAACCAGAACTAAACCAAGACTAAACCAGGACTAAACCAGAACTAAACCAAGACTAAACCAGGACTAAACCAGAACTAAACCAGAAGTAAACCAGGATTAAACCAGAACTGAACCAAGACTAAACCAGGACTAAACCAGGACTAAACCAGAACTAAAGCAGGACTAAACACAGGACTAAATCAGGGCTAAACCAGAACTAAACCAGGATTAAACCAGAACTAAACCAAGACTAAACCAGGACTAAACCAGGACTAAACCAGGACTAAACCAGGACTAATCCAGGACTAAACCAGAACTAAACCAAGACTAAACCAGGACTAAACCAAGACTAAACCAAGACTAAACCAGGATTAAACTAAGACTAAACAAAGACTAAACCAAGACTAAACCAGAGGTAAACCAGGACTAAACCAGAACCAAACCAGGACTAAACCAGGACTAAACCATGACTAAACTATCTGATAAATAGTGACCACAAGAAAGAGAGAACAGGACTAACCCAGAACTTTTGCAGATTTTCCCCCAAAAATTACTCAGCACCAAAAAGCAGAATTTTCAACCAATGTTATTTCAAAATATATGGACGAGTTTCAAACGGGAACTGATTTTAACCGTTCAGTACAAAACATTTTGAACCAAGCCTTGTCTAGAGTCAAAAGCATCTGGCACTCTCCATAGAAATGCACTGCCAAACAACCACACAAATTTTAACCATGTTATAGTAGTTTCCCCTTCTCATTTAACAGATCTAAGGACTAAGCCAGGGCAAACCAGAGAAAACAGGATTAAACCAGGTCTAAACCAGGACAGGACCAAGTACAAACCAGGATAAAAACTGAAAAAATAAGATTTAAACTGATTTAATGCAGGACTAAACCAGGAACTAAATCAAGTCTAAACCAGATTGAAACCAAGACTAAACCACGGCAAAACCAGGAAACACAGGACTAAACCAGAACTGAACCAAGTCTAAATCAAGACCAGGGCAAAGCTAGTAAAAAAAAACACAAAAAAACAAAAAAACAGGACCAAACCAGAACTAAACCAAGACTAAACCAGATCTAAACCAGGTCTGAGCTCAGGATTAAACCTGCATCTTTATTCTGAGTTCTTCTCTCAAACAGAAAACACCCTGTTCCTCCTTGTGATGTCATGTGGTAGTACAGGAAGTGCTCCACTGTGTTTTTAAACTCCATACGCCTTCACTAGAATAATTTGGATAATTTCCCTGGATTTTGCCGTTTCCACTGAAGGTAGGTAAAAAGTAGATGTTAATTTGAAAACTACAGCTTCCTGACATCACAAGGTGGAGCAGAGCATTTTGAGCTTTTTGGGGATGGACAGACTAATAATAAAGGATTACTCAGACATGTGTGAATGAAACAAAACACACCAATAGGTACGTTTATGAAGAGGTAACAACATTATAACATAGTTTGAAGCTCAGTTTTCAAGTCCCATTGCATAAAATAGGACCTTCAAGTGTCATTGAAACCAACATATTTCATAACACAGAATTTCAAGCAGGAACGGCGTCTCCCACTCAACACAAAACAGAACAAAAGTATAAATAAGACTGCCCTATCACCCACAATAGCCATGTCTGGCCAGTCAAAAGCAGCTGGCTCTCTCCATTGAAATACACTGCCAAACATTCACACACAACAAGAAT
Source organism: Scartelaos histophorus (assembly GCA_000787155.1). NCBI lineage: Eukaryota > Metazoa > Chordata > Actinopteri > Gobiiformes > Gobiidae > Scartelaos > Scartelaos histophorus. Next base: position 6,125 of record KN493072.1, read on the forward strand.
GCTACGGAGTTAAATCCAACTCCGAAGGTTTAATTGACAGATACAAAATGCTCGGAAGAATGACCAGTGCCTAAATTTAGATAAAGAAGAAGAGGAGGGAGCTATAGATGACCCTCTTTTCAACATCGGACATAACTGGAATGCAGATCCCTCAGTGTTAGCTAAGAATAGTTGAAATGATAATGCTGTTTTAATCATTTGAGAAGGTGAGAGATCATTGACGTGTTGACTGTAATGGATATTTATGGGAGTGATGTGGGTGACATTAAAGAAGGGCCAAATCATTATGACCACTAGAGAAAAGACTATACTGATAAGCAAACAGTAAGGTGTAGGAGCAAACCAGGACAAGAGCAGGGCTAAAACAGGTCTAAACTAGGATTAAACTAGGATTAAAGTACTTCTGGTTGACACTAAATATTGCAGACCAGGAACATCACAAGAATTGCACCAAGTTAGGTCTAAACCTAAACCAGGACTAAACCAGTGCAAAACCAGGAATAAACTAAGACTAAAGCGGGAGGCTACACCAGGACTAAACCAGGATTAAACAAGTGCAAAACCAGGACTAAACCAGGACTAAACCAGTGCAAAACCAGGACTAAACCAGGACTAAACCAGAGCAAAACCAGGACTAAACCAGGACTAAACCAGGACTAAACCAGGACTTAACCAGTGCAAAACCAAGACTAAACCAGGATTAAACAAGTGCAAAACCAGGACTAAACCAGGACTAAACCAGGACTAAACCAGGATTATCCAAGGTCTAAATCCCTTCTGATCAATCCAAGTCGCCACAGACCAGTCCTCACAACAACAGTTACACTTTGAAGAAGCTCTGATTAATGACACACACACCCCGGTCCATAACTAGTGAATATTACACGTCCCCTTTAAGGTCCCTGGAGATGTATAGATATATATGTTAAGCTAGCACCCTGCTCGCTCACTGACATATTGGGGTCTGTGGTCACCGTGGGGAGACGCTCGCAGAACCAGCTTCACAGTTTTCACATCTGGGCACAGTTCGAGTCTGTGTTCTTCCATCATTAGCACTCGGCAACCTGCTGTCGCGTCGAGCTGTTAGCGCAGGCAATAATTAGCATTAGCATAAGTTAGCCTAAATTTGGGCATATTAGCATTTATTACACCGGTGCTAAGTTGGTGCCTTAACAGCGTGAGGTAATAACGACAAAAGTCACTGGGAGAGAGCTAGCTTGTTGAACATAAATACATTGTTACCGTGGTTATTGGGAATCAAAACAAACACAAATATTAAAAATAGTTTGGAAAAGTCTATTTTACACAAAACTGACTCTTGTGAGCTCTAAGTCGTGTTATAATGTTCTTACCTCTTCAAAAACATATCCAGGCTTGTTTTGGATCATTTATTATTCGTCTGTCACATCTCCAAGTGCTCTGTCCCACCCTGTGATGTCATCAAGTGGTAGTTTTCATGTTAAAAAGTTAAGAAACAGCTTTTAACCTTTTGTTTAGTAAAGATTCAAGGTCTATAAAACTTATTTAGTATTTTCATGGAGACAATGAGGCAGGTAAAACTAAGTTACAGGTCAGATCTGTGGAGAGGTGACTATCTGCACTGTAAGAATACATGTTTTTAAATGTATTTTTCAGCAATAAAGTATCTGAAATTAAATAAACCCAAGACAGATCAAGTTAATGCTGCACTGTGCAACATTCCAGGCAAAGCAATAACATTTCCATGAAGATGAGCAGATAGCAGATCCACAGTGCACTTTAAAACTAAACTGTACTCTATATCTTTGTATTGATAATTTGCAGCTGATCCTGGGGATGTAATGCTAACTGTAGGCTCTGCTTTGTCTGATAATTAAATTATGAGCAGACCTAAATACTAATGGTTTGGACATTATGGCAATTTTCTTTTATTTTTTAAGGTACAAATCTTATTTATTTTGCTTCTCTGATAAGAAGAAGGGAAAAAAAACTTAAAATAGAATGGAATTTTTCTGTGAGGATTTGTCCAGTAAAATCTCAAAATGTGGATTCTGCCTTTGTAAAAATACTGTGTTGATCATAAACTCTTGTCAAATAAACAAATAAGGTAAAACATTACTGTAAGTGTTTTTAAACTGGGTTCTGAATCACCCACGTGGATATGAGAGGTTTTCATTTTCCAAATTATGCTTGATTTTTCATAATTTGTGATATTCTGAAATTAATCCTTGTTTTCCCATGAAAGTCAAATTATCTTCCACTTCACTTTTGCCTCCAGCTGCCTCCATTCTGGAATTAAAATGTTTTTTGTTCACAGTTTTTAAATGGGTCTATATTTTTATTATTATTATTATTTTTCATACTATTTGTGACAGTGTTTGATAATCTGTGCATTGTGTCACCATGGTAACAGATGAACACTCAGCCATACGTCTATGTAATGTCACCCCAAAGTATCAATAAAACATTTTAATTTGAGGCCTAATCATTGAGCGGTGAATGAGTGAGCTGTCTGTATTTACCTGTTACATAGATTTCAGCGCTGCCACGGTAACAAGAGGCCTGAGAGCCACGACATGGTCTCTGTGTGTGTTAATAACCAACGCTGTAATTGGACGAAGAATATTGATAGAGAGGAAAATGGCCCCCGAGCAAATCTGAGAGCTTCATTAGGCTTGACTGTGAGGGGACGGGAAGAGAGGAGAGGGAGAGGAAGAAGAGAAAGAGGAAGAAGAGAGGGAGAGGAAGAAGAGAGGGAGAGGAAGAAGAGAGGGAGAGGAAGAAGAGAGGGAGAGGAAGAAGAGAGGGAGAGGAAGAAGAGAGGGAGAGGAAGAAGAGAGGGAGAGGAAGAAGAGAGGGAGAGGAAGAAGAGAGGGAGAGGAAGAAGAGAGGGAGAGGAAGAAGAGAGGGAGAGGAAGAAGAGAGGGAGAGGAAGAAGAGAGGGAGAGGAAGAAGAGAGGGAGAGAGGAGAGGGAGAGGAAGAGGAGAGGGAGAGGAAGAGAGGAGGAGAGGAAGAGAGGGAGGAAGAGAAGAGAGGGAGAGGAAAAGAGGGAGGAAGAGGAGAGGGAGAGGAAGAGGAGAGGGAGAGAGGAGAGGGAGAGGAAGAAGAGAGGGAGAGAGGAGAGGGAGAGGAAGAGGAGAGGAAGAAAGGAGAGGGGGAATAAGGAAGAGGAGAGGAAGGAAGAGGAGAGGAAGGGAGAGAGAAAGAGAAGATGGAGAGGGAGAAAGAGAAGAGGGAGAGGAAGAGAGCAGAGATTAGGGAAGGAGAGAAAGAGGAGAGAGAGAGAAAAGGAGAGAGAAAGACAGAAAGAAGGGAAGGGAAGGGAGAGACAGGAAAGGAGAGTTAGAGAGAGAAAAGAAAAGAGGAAGAGAGAGAGGAGGAACAGAAAGACAGAAAGAGGAGAGGGGGAGAGAGAAAAGGTGAGTTAGAGAGAAAGAGAAAGAGAAGGGACAGAGAGACAGGAAGAGGAGAGGGAGAAAGAGAAAGGGAGAGAGGAAGAGAGAGAAAGAGAAGGGGAGGGAGAGAGAGAGAGGAGAGGGAGAGAAGGAGCGAGAGAAAGAACAAATGGCAGAAAGGCAGAGATACAAGAGAGAGAGGAAGGAGAGACAGGAGGAGGAGATGGAGAGAGAAAAAAGAAAAAGGAGAGAGAAGAAATGAGTGAAAGTGAAGTGAAAGTTAGAGAGAGAGAGAAAGGGAGAGAGGGGGTGGAGAGAGAGAGAAGAAGGAAGAGAGACAGACAAATAAAGATAAAGAGGAAGGAAAAGTAGGGAGAAGAAGAGAGAGAGAGTGAAAGACAGAGAGGGGGAGAGAGACCAGGCCTGTAACTGTTTACTATCTATTATCATATCATATCTGCTTTGTTTGAAATCAGAACTTCAACAATAACTATTATATAAGGTGAATTCTTTTTCAGCTGGAACCATAAAAACCCAATAGCGAGGTCTATAATTGAAAAACAAAAGGGTTTCTTACAGCAAAATAAAAGCTAAAAGTTATAGTCCCATGAATAATAAAATAAAATCGTAATATTGTAACAACTAATGGGAATCTAGAAGAAAGAAAAGAGCTACGACTAATTTGGTGGAGTTGATTTGTTTTTAAATGTTTTTTTAAGTACAGTTCAGTCAGTTTAAAGCTGCTTTTCTCCACGGAGATGTTGTTGCTTTGTCTGAAATGTTTCTCAGTATGGCTTTAAACCTTTCTATCATCAAACTAGACGGAGTTACAGGTCAGATCTGCGGAGAGGCGACACCGCTCAGTCAGAATGTTTGTTTTTCTAGGTGTTTTTGAGCTATAAAACCATCTGTAATTGAACAAAAGTAAAGTAGAGATGCTGTGGAATTTTCTAAGCAGAGCAATGACGTATCCATAGAAACAAAAAGGTGAAAAGTTACATAATGGACCTTTATTTACAAGAACAAAGTAGAAGTAACAAAACGTCTTTAAAAACAGTGCTGCCTTTACAATACAACCCGTTTACTTAGTTTTATAGTCAAGATATCGTTCTATAATAATTAAAAGAGTTGGCGAGGAGACATGTGAGGAGAGAGGACACGAAGCGGGAGGGAGGAGACGAGGAAGTAACGGCGAAGGAAGGAGGAGAGGAGGGAGGAGAGCTGGAGGAAATGAGACAGAGAGAATGAGCCAATCAGGATCCCGCACAACACTGAGTCAAATGAGACGTGAACACAGGGGGGATAAGACGAGACGATGAGAGGCTTTGGAACGCTTTGAGAAGAGATTGTAAAAGGCTGAAACATGCACAACAATAATGACTCAACAGGTCCAATTTACTATTAAAGGTCCGATATTACGCAAAATGGACCCTCGTGAGCGTTAAGACGTGTTATAATGCTGCTACCTCAACAAAAAACGCTACCTTTTTCCTTTTGTTTTGTAGAAATACGCAGTTCCAGAGCTGAAATCCAAACCAAATGATTCTAGTGAACATAATGGAGCACTTTCTGTATTACCACCTGGCATCGCAAACTTAAATATGCAGGATTTATGAGTTAAACATGCGTGAGTGAAACAAACAAATAAGGAAACAACATTATAAGATAGAAAATAGCGTAATATGAGCCCTTTTAAAATGTCAAAGTGAAATCGAGCTCATTTACATGTCAGTTACTGAAGAGGCTTTCGGAAACGTATCCTTTTGTAAAAGAAAACACGCTACCAATTAAATAACTATATATAAATAAAATCATACCAACAAATATTGACAGTTTGCAGTTCATGTCAGCAACATACCTTGAGAGTGTGATGCTAACTGTAGGCATGCTGTGTCTGAGGCTTTTAGAATTTTAGAGTCACAAACCAAGCCAATAGTTTTTCAGTTTTTATTGAAAATCGAACTCCTAATCATGACCTCGAAAGCTCGTATTAATTCCAGGCTCCTGAAAATGTGTTACTTAAATTCATTTTGTATATTTACTTGTATGTTAAAACTTTTTGGCTGCGTTTGCTTTGCCCAGACGTGATGAAAATGTAAAGTTAATTAGTAAAAATCCACCATTGCAATTACAATTTCATAACCGTTGTATCCGATATTAAAATTCTGGTATCAAACTTGTCTCGACCCAAACCCTAACCTACATTTACCATATTACGATGCGAGTCTCGTTGACAAATACATGACACTTTACGCTGTCAGATGACTCATGTGAGGTAGTAGCTCTTAAGAGACGAGTGTCCATGTATAAAAACACAAAAATAGACAAATCTGGTTGAACATTTGACAAGCAATAAAATCCTTCCAAACGGAGCAACGAAATTAGCAATAAAGGCCAGTTAAACAGGTCTGAACTCCTTGTTACAGGTGATATTTTGAGGACTTTTGATTCTTAAAGTGCCTATTCTCCGAGGTTTTACATGTTATAATGTTATTTCATCATCACAAACAGACCTGGAGTTTAACGCACAAATCCTGCATATTTAGGCTGAGTTCTACTGCTCTACCTTGTGATAATAATACAGGAAGTGCTCCAGTGTGTTTTTAAACTCTATACACCTTCACTAGAATCATTTGGATGATTTCAACCCTCGAACTGCCAATGTGTAAATGAAACAAAACACAACTCCAGGTATGTTTTTGCTGAGGTAACAACATTTTAACACGGATTACAGCTCACGAGAGTCAACTTCACGTAATGCGGGACCTTTAAGCTAAAAAAATGCACTTTATATGATTACTACAACATTTTTTCTGTGTACTTTTATGTATCCGAATGCCGGTAAAGTCTAAGTCTAAGCATTAAATCACTGGGCATCTGAGTGTGGCAATGAAACGCTTCCAGGAAGTTGTGCCGTGTCATTGATTCCTGACATGTCTGACATTTTTACATTGGCCTGGCCCCCCTCTGTCCCCCTCTGTCTCCTTCTGTCTGTGTCGGAGCTCTACCCTGACCTCCACCGCTCCTCGGCCTACCAGAACAAGCCATCAGGACATCATAACAATCACCATGAATCATCCACAAACATCTCACCATCCCAGCTCTCCCTCTGCCCCACACGATTCAGCTCGTTCTGTCTCCTCTCCATGTCAGAGTTTGGTTTGGTGTATTATCTGGTTTTGTCTTGTCACGATACAGAAATTCCAAACTTGCCTTTAAAGGGCTCATGTTACACTTTTTTCTGATGTTATAATGTTGTTTCCTCGCTCAAATCCTGCGTATTTAGGCTGTAAATCATTGTTTCGCCTTGTGATGTCATGTGATAATACAGGAAGTGCTCCATATATCTCATCGAATTTAATCTCCCTTTCACCTGCTTGTAACCACGGAGCCTTTACTGCTTTGTCTTGAATGTTACACAATACAGCTTTAAATTACAGCTCAAAAATATCTAGAAAAACACGCATTTTAACTGTCTCCACAGATCTGACCAGTAATTTGGCCTAGTGGATTCGCCTCATAAGCCTTACAGGAAAGCAAAAATGTCTCCATGGAAACACGCTCAGCCAAAAAAGTTACATAGTGCACCCTTAAA
>JACN01061824.1:0-18190 GCA_000787155.1 Scartelaos histophorus
TTTTTTTTTTTTTTTTTTTTTCAATGACAATGTGAAAAAAATCTGACTTGAATCTAACTTGAAAGAGGCGTCAGACTTTTTTTCTTCATTGTCAGTAATGGTGCATTGGATTATTGGACGTTGCTTAGCGACATGCACTGCCACGCCCCTTTTCCTCGGACGGTCCGACTCAGAACTCGGATGAGCTCAGAGGAGACACTGTAGTGTCATTTATTTGAACTGTTTTCATTGTTTTAAGATTTTTCTCCAAGTTGGGCACATGAAAGATAATAAAATGGTTGAACCTCGGACGTGACGTCATATCTGAGATCCAAGTCGGAAACAGATGGATAAATGAACGCAGCATCTGTACAGAACAGTAGACAGGAATAAGGGGCAGGTCAAAACAGAACCTCAAAACCTCAAAAAGACAAAAGACAAGACACATTACTGGTCACTCAAAATACAACTCAAAGTAAGCTAACAATAAGGGAAAAATGTATAGCAGGAAAAATACATTAAAACAAAAACAACAAAAACTGGTTCCATGGAAATGTGATTGTTTTGGCTTCATTCTTCTACCGTTTGACATAAGTTATATTCATTATCATGGAGAATGTAATGACATAGGTTGTTAAGATTCTGTTTCCATGGAACCAAGCAGATGATGTGGCACCTCCAGAAAGTTACATACTTTGCCTACATACTTTGTTACATACTTTCCACCACAAAAACAACTTTTTACCTTTTAGCTCGTTCTAAGAGTATAGTTTTATATTGACTGTACTGACACACTTTTGAAGAATGGGTCAAACACAAGATTTACCTTGTTGCACTTTTGCACCTGGACACAGTGAGTTGCGCTGTCTTCCCCCATCACTGCTGTGTCTGCTACTCTCATATAAAGTCTGCTTGTTTGCTTTAATGTATTGGCAGCTTTTCTCTCACGAAAAGACTTCTGACAATTAACTACAGGCCAACGATTATTATCTCCAATCATTTGCATATGGACGTTTTGTTGCCGTGATAACAAGGCTGATTGTAAAATTACAGCTGATTCATGAACCGGAGACAGGCTGAAGTATCCATTTTCACACACTTTAATCCCATTTCTTCAAACTATGGCTTATTATTTGTAATTAAAGGGGGTGTAGATAATTTTTGTGATTATCCAAATGATTCTAGTGTAGGTGTACGTTATGTAAGTTTATTAATGGTGCACTGTGTAACTTTTCGATTGGATGTTTATATGGATATGTCACTGCTTTGCTTGGATTGCTCAAGAATACCCAGAAAAACAGGCATTCTGACTGTAAGCGGGGTTATTTTTCCACAGTTACACAATGCACCTTTAAATCTACCTTTATAAACCCAGTGTGAAACATTTTCGTGCCCATTGAAGTGAACCCAAAAGTCCTTGTGGCTCTGTAGTATTCACAGCCTTGACCACCTGCTAGACTCATCAGCATCATCTGCAGCATCATCTGTTTTTTAATATGCAACTTTTGATGAATAAAGTTTGAAAATCCCTATACAAACACAAAGAACTCGAGATGTTGTTTGGTTCTTCCCTGATTGTACTACAAACATTTCCACACAACAAATGCAGAATATGCTAACTAAATACTGCAGTACTCATCTCCTCCTTCTGTCGATTATACTAACTGATGAACTGTGGTAGGGTCCTTTGCAACTCTTAAAGGTCCTATATTGCACAAAATGGACTCTTGTGAGCTTTAAACGTGCAGTGTGTAACTTTTCTGGTGGAGGATCCGTCAAAACGCTTTTTGCCATGGAGATCTTTTTGCTTGGGATGTTTCACAGGATGGTATTAAAACTTTTAATCGATTTTGAATCCCAAACCAGACCAAGTTACAGGTTCAGTTCAATTCAATTTATTTTTGTATAGCCCAAAATCACAACAGTTATCTCTGCGGGCTTCACAAAATTGTCAATTTAGCAAACAGAGATGCCATGGAGATCGTTTTGCTTGGGATGTTTCACAGGATGGTATTAAAACTTTTAATCGATTTTGAATCCCAAACCAGACCAAGTTACAGGTTCAGTTCAATTCAATTTATTTTTGTATAGCCCAAAATCACAACAGTTATCTCTGCGGGCTTCACAAAATTGTCAATTTAGCAAACAGAGATGTCAGAGAATGAAGCAGAATAAGAAAAACAAAAATAATTATAATGAATTAATAATTCAAGAATACAGAATGTCCAACAACAAGCAGGCAAATGGATAATTGTCCCAGCATCTCCTGTCCTTAGACCCTCCTTCTTCGGCAAGGAAAAAATAAAAAACAAAAAAACAGTGGGAAAAAAAACGAGAAACCTCGAGGAGAACCACAGTGAAGGAGTGTTTAATGTCACACTGTGGAACATTCCAGGTAAAACAATGGCATATCTATTGACCAAAAATGTACAATGTTGTCTTCTCCTCAAAAACATACCTCGAGTTGTGATTTGTTTCATTCCCACATGTTTGAGTAAGATTTTATTATTAGTCTGTACATCTTCAAAGCTCAAAATGTTCTGTTCCACCTTGTGATGTCATGTAGTGGTAGTTTAACAGCTGCCTTTTACACTTTCTTCAGTAGTGATTGACATTTCCTGGGTGGAAATTAATCAAATGATTCTAGTGTAAAGTGTATAGAGTTTAAAACACAACGGGGCACTTCCTGTATTACCGCATGACGTCACAAGGTGGAATAGAGGGTTTTCGGTTTGAGAGAAGAAGAGGATTTGTGTGTTAAATATGTTAAAAAATAAAACAAAACTCCAGGTATCCTCAAAACATGTAGCCCTTACTGACAAATATAAAAGTGGGCAAGGTACAAACCCGTGGCACATGGACTGAATAAACTTTTATATTTGTCAGTAAGGGCTACATGTTTTTAGGATTTCAAGATAACCCTCGTACAGCACCTGTACTGCGACCTGTTCCTTTTTTATGACACAGTGAAGCGCCCTGTTTGTAATGAGGAACCAGCATTATAACAAGAAAAAAACACCAGAACAGAAAGAAACACAGTAAAATAAAAAGAGAAAAAATAACAGAAAATGGTAGAATATGATTGGTATTATTGCCCAATTTTTATGTATTTATTATTATAATTTGTTTTACCAATACAGGAATGCTCCACTGTATTTTTTATACTCCATACACCTTCAGTAGAATCGTTTGGATCATTTCAGCCCTGGAATTTCCCATCACTACTGAAGAGAAAAGTACAGCCATCGACTTAAACTACCACTTGATGACATCACAAGGTAGAACAGAGCATTTTGAGCTTTGGAGGTGCAAACAGATTAATAATAAAGGGTTTCTCTAACATGTAAATGAAATGAAACACAACTCAAGGTATGTTTTTGAGATGGAAACAACATTATAACATGGCTTAAAGCTCATAAAGAGACAAATCTGAGTAATATAGAGCTTTTCATACCCCATATACCGTATTTTTTGGACTATAGGCACATTTAAACTCATGACATTTTCTCAAAAATCAACAGTGGCCTTATAATCCGGTGGCCTTATGTATGACCTTCTAGAATCATTTGGATCATTTCAGCCCTGGAATTTCCCATCACTACTGAAGAGAAAAGTACAGCCATCGACTTAAACTACCACTTGATGACATCACAAGGTAGAACAGAGCATTTTGAGCTTTGGAGGTGCAAACAGATTAATAATAAAGGGTTTCTCTAACATGTAAATGAAATGAAACACAACTCAAGGTATGTTTTTGAGATGGAAACAACATTATAACATGGCTTAAAGCTCATAAAGAGACAAATCTGAGTAATATAGAGCTTTTCATACCCCATATACCGTATTTTTTGGACTATAGGCACATTTAAACTCATGACATTTTCTCAAAAATCAACAGTGGCCTTATGTATGACCTTGGTGTTTAACCTCCAACCGATTTGATGTTGTCCACATTAGTCTAATAACGTATTAGTGGGCGAGTCAGGAGGAGTAATATGTTGGCCACATATAGGGCGACTGTGCAACATACCGGTAGTTCTGCCGTGTGCTGTACAAGGACCCAAAATGCCTGTGTTAGCTACAGCTGAGAGTTATTGTAAATGACCTGAATAAAGTTCGATTTATCCAACACGCGTTTTGTTTCTCTTATTGCGCCTTATAATCTGATGCTCCTTATGTGTGGACAATGACAGCCAATGAAATATTATTTCATCACCTTCCTAAAATAATCGCCTAAGCCACTAATTTCAATTTTCGCAGAAGTTTTTGTGTTTCCTGAAAAACCTCAAAAAATGACATATGCGATTATTTTAGGAAGGTGTCGATTTGATACTGCGCCTTATAATCCGGTGCGCTTTATAGCCCGGACAATACGGTAAGTAAAATACCCTCTTTATGTACTGAGATATGCAGGGATAGCCTCAGTATTTTGCCACTGATCTACACTTTTAGCAGAGTTCCGCATGAGTTGACGTTTCCCTCTCCCGGTCACTTTCTCTCTCCTGGTCTATCAATCTCAACTGTAGTTCTTACTCAAGCCATCGACAGCTTTACCCCAGATCTGCTTATATCGCCGCCCAATCCGATAACGCCGGAGAATACGTTATTTTTCCATTTCCCTAAAGCTCGGCTCCGTCCCCTCTCTGCCTTCGGAGGTGCAGGTGTAATACCGGTGTCAGCTGATGAAATGAATGCACTTTTTCTTCTTCTGCGCTGTCCCCTTATCACATTACAGCGCAGATAGATGGAAGCCAACCCCAGAGGTAGGGTAGGGGATTAATTTGGTTAAAGCTTTGTGCGCTGCCTTCACTGACCTTGGCTGGGCAGAGGAAAAAAATATTTCTCTCCTCCACATTCGCCCGAGGGAGAGCAGATTAAGAGAAAATACACTACAGCTTTATATATGGCGAAGAGAGACGGAGATGGAGAGAGAAAGAGGAAGAGAGACAGAAAGAGGGAGAGAGAGAGATGGAGAGAGAGGGAGGAAGAGACAGAGAGAAAGAGAGGAAGAGAGACACAGAAAGAACGAGAGGGAGAGAGAGATGGGGAGAAAGGGGGAAGAGACAGAGAGAAAGAGACAAGAGAAAAAGAGAGGCAGAGAGAGAGAGAGAGAAACCGACAGAGAGAGAGTCAGAGAAACATAGAGACAGAGAGAAACAGAGAGAGAAAGAGAAAGAAAGAAAGAAAAAAGAGACAGAGATAGAGACAAACTGAAGGAGAGAGAGAGAGAGACACATAGAGAGGGAGAGACAAAAGGCACACAGAGGTAGAGAAAGAGAGACACACACAAAGGAGAGAGAGAGAGAGAGAGAGAGAGAGAGCAAGGAAGAGAGAGAGAAAGAGAAACAAAGGAGCGAGAGAGAGCCCGGGAGAGAGAGAGAGAGACAAAGGAGAGAGAGAGAGAGTGAGTCAAAGGGGACTGAGAGAGCGAGGGGGAAATAGAGACAGAGAGAGAGAGAAAGAAGGAGAGAGAAAGAAAGAGAGACTCAGAGAGGGAGAGGAAGAAGAAATAAGGAAGAGAAACAGAGACAAGAAGAGACACATAGAGAAAGAGAGAGAGAGACAGAAAGAGAGAGAGTGAGGGAGAGAAAGAGGGAGAGAGAGAGAGAAAGGAGAGAGAGAGACAGAGAGAGGGAAAGAAAAAGAGAAGAGAGAGAGAAAGAGACAAAGGAGAGAGAGAGAGTGAGGGAGAGAGATAGAGAGAGAAAGAAAGAGAGGGAGAGGCGGAAGAGACAGAGAGAAAGAGAGAAAGAAAAACAGACAGAGAGAGAAAGAAAAACACAGACAGACAGACAGAGTTGAGACAAACTGAAGAAGAGAGAGAGAGAAAAAAGACACACAGAGACAGAGAAAGACAGAGAGAGAGAAAGAGACACACACAAAGGAGAGAGTGAGAGTGAGGGAGAGGGAGAGAGAGAGAGAAGAGAGGGAGACAGGGAGAAATAGAAACAGAGAGAGCGAGAGAAAGAAGGAGAGAGAAAGGAAGAGAGACTCAGAGAGGGAGAGAAAGAAGAAAGAAGGAAGAGAAACAGAGAGACAGAAAGAGAGAGAGAGAGAGAGAGAGAGAGACAGAGAGAGAGCGAGGGCCAGAGCCATGGGGGGAGAAAGAGAAGCAGAAATATGGAAGAGGGAAAAGGAGATGGAGGAGATGGAAAACTGGGAGTCGTTGGGACGTGATGACCTCGTAGTGTCATTCTAATGTGGAAATGAAATCTGGTTATCTTTGAATTTTAATGCTTTTTCTTTTTCTTTTCTTTTTTTTTTTAAAGAAATTAAAGTTTTCCAAATTTCGTAGATATTCTGGAATAGCAAGGCTTTTTATTACTTTTCTGGTTAGAACAAATCACTTTATATTAGCTACATATAGTTAGAATGTGACACCTTTGGATTATTATATTAAAATTTGGGCAATTTAAGAAACGCAATATTCACCTAAAACAACTTAATAAAAGAAACAAGCTGATTTCTGTAATAAAAATGGTGGTTTCCAAACGTCATTACAACAAAAGTTTGACAGTGAAGCAAAAAGGAAACTTGGTTTGAAAATAAGTGAATAAAGCTTCCTCAAACATGCACAAATCACTGTAAATTCAACTTCAGAAAATTTTAGTAAAAGCGAAATTACTTTTGATTTAAGAGGAACTTTATCTCTTTAAAAAGGCCAGAATCCATGAGCTCGAAAAATGTGAAATATGCAAATTTAAACGAAGATATAAAGAAATGACAATAGCCAAGTACGCAGACAATTTAAGTTCATTTGTCATTTGAATTTACACTAAAACATTTTTAAAACGCAGTTATTTATTTTGTATCTGGAGAAATGTGACTTTTTATTCCAAGAGGCTGAGGGGCTTTGGGGGGAAATAAATTTTTGCTTCTCGGAATTATTTTTTGGGAGATTATATTTGTGATTAGTTCCTTGTTGTTGGAACATAATTGAATTGATCCGTTTATGAAATATCTGAATGTTCTGAAAAATTGCACTGAAAAATTGTGAAAAATAAAATAAAAATTAATTCCGAAATCGAGGCAAATTGCGACTTTCATGGGAAAACTCGGACTAATTTAAGAATATCACAGATGATGGAAAATCGAGGACAATTTCAAAATCAGAGCCCAATTTTAAAACATTTACAATTGTTTTTTTTTACATTATTTGTTTATTTGACAAGAGATTATGATCAACCATAAGCATTTTTTACAAAAGCAGAATCCACAATTTGAGGTTTTACTAGACAAATCTTCACAGAAAAGTTAGTTTTTCACTTCATCTACAGATATATTACACATTTCATCATAAATTATACTTTTTGTGAAGCCCAAATACAATTTTAAGGTTAGAAAACTGTATTTTTCCATCCTCCCAGTGGAGTAAATAAGATTTGTACCTTGAAATTCAAAATTATTGCTTATTTTTTGTCATAAAACCATTAGAATTTAGGTCTGCTTGTCCGTTAATCATTGTAAATTTATTATCTTAACTTCATTTTGCCTCCTTTCTAGAATTTTAAACATTCTGAAGTTATACGATTTGAAAGGATCTATTATTACTATTGGGAAACGCTCTGAAAAGTCCGTTTTGCGTAAGAGTTTTGCTTTGTGGCGGCACGGTGGCTGAGTGGCAACACTCATGCCTCACAGCAAGAAGGTTGCGGGTTCGATCCCTGGGTCGCCCGGGCCTTTCTGTGTGGAGTTTGCATGTTTCCTCCCCGTGTCTGGATGGGTTTCCTCCGGGTACTCCGGTTTCCCCCATCAACCAAAAACATGCAACACCCTATGAACAGTTTACAACAAGGGACCGGCAGGGAGTCCCTCCCTCCTGTGGGCTCACCACCTGCAGAGGGGTTCATAGGGTCTGGGTCTGGTGCACAGAGTAATGGGCAGTAATGCCCCCGCGACCCAGCCGGATTAAGCGGGAGAAGATGGATGGATGGATGGAGTTTTGCTTTGGTAAATAGATGTTGGCCCGTTATTGCCCAGCTCGATGTGAAACGGTCGGTGAAATCAGCTCACCCACGTTCTGCTGGTCCGAGGTTGCGCGAGGACGGCGAGGCATAAACATAAGATCAGCGCAGCCTAAACAGGTGGAGCGCGGTGATTACACACACGATCGAAGCCGACGTGTGTGAGATGTGTGTGTGTCGACGCTGTTATGAAGCAGACAGCAGCACGTCACATTTGATCATCTCAACATCCGAACTTAGAGAAGCATCAAAGAGTAAACAAGTGTGTCTGACGGGGGCTGCCGGGTCTGACCGATCCACCGCCGTCCACATCTGTGAGTAATGGAATCAAGGTGAAACACACCTTGATTCCACTGAAACGTCCAATTTTACACATGCGCGAGCGAACGTAGCGTGATATGATGTAATCTTGGATCTTTATGGATGTTGATTTTCGAGCAGAGGTCAATCGAGCAGGGAAGAATTTACTTACTTCAATATAATATTACTTTCTATTAGTATAAAGCAGTGGTCTAAGTATTTACTCAAGAGTAAAAAAGCCTTTGGAGAAACAACTGCACAAATGAAATGAACTGTCGGGTCATAACAGCTGATTTATGGTCAATGACACCAACAGGCAAATAAAAAAAAATTTAGTTTCTATTCAACTTTTTCAAATATTTACATATAAATCTGTTATACATTTATATTAAGCATTTTTAGTCTTTTTTTTATGGACATGAACCTTAAAAACCTTAAAACCTTAAAAAACATCATGTGGTGTGACCGAAAATAACCTTAAAATGATTAAATATTATTCTAAAACATGGTTGGGATGTTAAAAGTTATGAGTAATATGAACATGATTTTGAGATTTGAAACTATGAACATGCCTAAACAATATTATGGGGGAAATATCTATTGAAGAAAACTGAAATTTCATGTGGGACTAAAAACACTTCAGAAAATATGACCAAAAAAAAGAAAATAAATTAGATTAGATTTAGAGTAATTTTAAAGAAGTTTAAAAATTAGCAGCGAAGAACGGACGGTTGCAGCACATGAACATTTTAACATTTTAAGTACAAAAACACGCAGAATAACTCATGATTTTTGAAAAAGTGTGGAGAATTATTACGAAATTTAAACCTTGAATGAATTTGAATACATTAAAATCACAATATATCATAAAATTTTAAAAAGAAAGAGACATTACTTGAGAGAGAAAAGTGTGAAATAAAAACCTTTCAGTCATATGCACAGAAAAACAACTGAATATTGAATAATGCACAAAATCAAGTCTTTTTTTTTCAAAGGATAATGCACAAAAATGAAAAAAAAAAAAAAAATCTGAAAGAGGTGCAAGACTACTATTGTCAACTTCAAATTAAATTGTTTGCAGAAGTAAGAGTACTGTTACTTCATTCAAATATTACTCAAATATAAGAAAAAGTAAGCAGCTAGAAAAGTACTATTTACTCAAAAAGTGTTCGTAAATGTACTAAGTAAATGTACTGCACCTCTGTTCACAGGTCATGTTGTAAAGACAGTATTCTAAAGGTGTGGCTGTCAACATCGATAAAGTCTGTGCCAACTGAGAAGCCCATTAATACCAAAGTAGCCACTGTGCACGTTGTCAGATATGAATAATGGTTTGCATAACAAATCATTTCACAGTTTTGACAGATATTACGGGGCTGGCGCGGGGCAGGACGGGTGGGGGGATCTTGTTAAGGATCTTTGCCCCCATCAACGGGCCGTCGGCTTGATCAAAAGTGAAGTAGAGAAGCGGAGGAAGGCGAATTGGCAAAACAGATTTTTCTTCGTGGATGACGCCTTGTTCCACGGCAGAACATGAGCTAATACAGCCAGAGGTTATGAGCTTCCCTTCAAAATTTAATATCAAGATGTAATTGTATTATTAATGTTCATATGAGTGGTTTTGACAAATAAAGATGCACTTAATTTCGAACAGTTGCAATATTTATTTTGAATTTATGTGAAATACCTGCAATTCCAATGAAAATTCACTCTCTACTTTAATCCGTACTTTATACCCCCATCACTCTCCCCTTTAGTCTTCCCTCTACCCTAAAATTTTCCCTTTAGACTGATCCCCTCCTATGTTAATACTCCAGACCCCACCCCTCCTCGCCCTCTCTCCACCCTTTAGTCAGTCCTCTCTTTAGACCAACCTCTCCTTCCCCCTTTAGTCTTCCCTTTAGGACCCCCATCACTCTATCCTTAAGTCTTCCCTTTAGACTGTTCACCTCCTTCCTCTAATGGTCCAGACTTCACCCCTTCACGCCCTCTCTCTACCCTTTAGTCATTCCTCCCTTTAGACCAACCCTTCCTCCCCCTTTAGATCAGTTGTCATGTTACCCTTTAGAACCCCCATCACTCTACTGTTAAGTTTTCCCTTTAGACTGGTTCCCTCCTCCCCTAATACTCCAGACCTCGCCCCTCCTCGCCCTTTCCCCACCCTTTAGTCAGTCCTCCCTTTAGACCAACCCCTCCTCCTCCTTTAGACCCGTTGTCACATTACTCTTTATAACCCCCATCACTCTACTGCTAAGTTTTCCCTTTAGACTGGTTCCCTCCTCCCCTAATACTCCAGACCTCGCCCCTCCTCGCCCTTTCCCCACCCTTTAGTCAGTCCTCCCTTTAGACCAACCCCTCCTCCTCCTTTAGACCCGTTGTCACATTACTCTTTATAACCCCCATCACTCTACTGCTAAGTTTTCCCTTTAGACTGGTTCCCTCCTCCCCTAATACTCCAGACCTCGCCCCTCCTCGCCCTTTCCCCACCCTTTAGTCAGTCCTCCCTTTAGACCAACCCCTCCTCCTCCTTTAGACCCGTTGTCACATTACTCTTTATAACCCCCATCACTCTACTGCTAAGTTTTCCCTTTAGACTTGTCCCCTCCTCCCCTAATACCCCAGATCTCACCCCTCTTTGCCCACTTTTTACCCTTTAGTCAGTCCTCCCGTTACACCAATCCCTCCTGTCCCCATTGGATCCCAGACACTCTCCCCTTTAGTCCTCCCTTTACACCATGCCCCCCCTCCCACTTCACTCTTCCCTTTAATGCTCCAGACCCAGACCCCATCTCTCTCCCCTTTAGTCCTTGAAACTCTGACCCATGTCCTCTCTAACTCTCCCCTTTAGTCCTCCCTTTACACCCACCCCATCGCTCTCCCCTTTAGTCCTCCCTTTACACCATGCTCCTCCTCCCACCTCACTCTTCCCTTTAATGCTCCAGACCCAGCCTCTCCTGCCCATCTCTCTCCCCTTTAGCCCTAGCAACTCTGACCCACGTCCTCTCTAAATCTCCCCTTTAGTCCTCCCTTTACACCATGCCCCCCCTCCCACTTCACTCTTCCCTTTAATGCTCCAGACCCAGCCTCTCCTCCCCATCTCTCTCCCCTTTAGTCCTCCCTTTACACCCACCCCATCGCTCTCCCCTTTAGTCCTAGCAACTCTGACCCATGTCCTGTCTAACTCTCCCCTTTAGTCCTCCCTTTACACCCACCCCATCGCTCTCCCCTTTAGTCCTTGCAACCCCGACCCACGTCCTCTCTAACTCTCCCCTTTAGTCCTCCCTTTACACCCACCCCATTGCTCTCCCCTTTAGTCCTAGCAACTATGACCCACGTCCTTTCTAACTCTCCCCTTTAGTCCTCCCTTTACACCATGCCCCCCCTCCCACTTCACTCTTTAATGCTCCAAACCCAAACCCCATCTCTCCCCTTTAGTCCTTGCAAAGCTTATTCCCCCTTCTCCCTAACTCTCCCCTTTAGTCCTCCCTTTACACCCACCCCATCGCTCTCCCCTTTAGGCCTCTTTTTAAACTGTGCCATACCTCCTCTCACCTTACTGTCCCAACCTCTCCTCCCTCTCTCTCTCCCTTTTAGTCCTCCCTTTAGACCTCCTCCCTTTAGACTTGTGCTTTAGCCCTCCAAACCCCACTAACCCACCTCTTATTGCGCCTTATAATCCGGTGCACTTTATAGCCCCCAAAAAACGGTATGTTTTTTACAATTAATATTATGCAGAATTGAGTTAAATATTTTCAGTTTCTCATGATCTGATTTCTTAGAATGTTCCACAATACGACATTAAGCTTTTCTTGCACTTTCAGTTATGTTACGCTAGTTTATTGTTCAAAAACACTCGAAAAATCAGCCTGCACCTGCTCGTTTTTACGCAGATCGCCGAGTTTAATGCCACACCGCAGAACATTTTACACAAAGTAATCACATCTTCCCAAACGGCTATATTCACTGAGAGGTTATTATCATTTTGTGACGGCGCCGCCACCGCGCAGATCTGAGCCGTCGTAAACAGTTAGCGCTCCACAGCTGGCGCGTAATGACGTTTTCTAATCATCTCCGGGGGGTCGCCTCACCTCATCCCTCATCCGTGACACGTTTTCGGCGAACGCGATCTGACCGGGAAACAACGAGGCCCTATCTGCCGCGGCGGAGGAAGCGCTCGAGTCCATGGGGTCGTGAGGCGGCCGCTGTTTATCTGCCCTCGTAAAAGTGTTTGGCGAGAAGGAAGGACGGCGTCTGGCCCCGCTCCCGCCAAATATTGCGTTGACTGTGACGACTTATTTACGATCAAATGATGAAATGAAGGAATAACTAGCTAAGAGGTAAACGCGACGAGTTTTTAATAAGCGGAAAACGTTGCTCCGAAGCTACGAGGCAAATTATGACAGCCGAGAGTTTACTTTTCTCCCCTGTGAATTAGTTCTATTTGTCAGTCAGGATAAATTATGTTAAAAGCGCAAAAATAAGCTATAAGTCGAGCTGAAAAACAATTCAATTAGGAAATAACTAAACCAAATACGTGACGCTGCGGATCAAATTTGGTCAGTTTGGTCCTAGTATCGATATATTTCACAAGCAGAGTAAAAATGCGACCGCTGTGTGCAGTCTACGTCTAATTATAATGTATAATATCATAATATCCTCAGAGAGTCAGGTGTGTGTGCACTGTTAGCATGCTAGTTGTTGTTGAATACGCTGAATATATTTTAAAAACTGCTCATGTGCTCATCATGGAGGGATAATTAGGAAAGTGTGGAATAACTTTGGACACGCTAATCTGTCTCACTACTACTACTGCTACTACTACTACTACTCATACTACTACTACTACTACTCATACTACTACTACTACTACTAAAACTAATACTACTACTAATACTACTATTACTACTACTACTAATACTACTACTACTACTAAAACTACTATTACTACTACTACTAATACTACTATTATTACTACTACTACTACTACTACTACTCATACTACTACTACTAAAACTACTATTAC
Source organism: Scartelaos histophorus (assembly GCA_000787155.1). NCBI lineage: Eukaryota > Metazoa > Chordata > Actinopteri > Gobiiformes > Gobiidae > Scartelaos > Scartelaos histophorus. The sequence goes on from JACN01061824.1 coordinate 13,267, forward strand.
TACTACTACTAAAACTACTATTACTACTACTACCACTACCAATAATACTACTACTACTACTAATACTACTGCTACTAATACTATTACTACTACTACTACTACTATTATTATTAATACTACTACTACTATTATTAATACTACTACTACTACTATTATTAATACTATTACTACTATTATTAATACTACTACTACTACCACTACTACTACTAATACTAATACTACTACTAATAATAATACATTTTATTTTTAGGCATCTTTTAGGAGACTCCAGGTCGCCTTACAGACATAACATACATGAACATTCACACAGACAGTGGCTCCTTTTCTGCATAAACAAGTGAAATACTATTAAAACATACAGTTAAAGTGGAAGTATTTGACTGATAGTATTTAGTATTGCAGTAGTTTGCAGTGTCACCTTCCTTGGGATTACAGATGGAAATGAGCTTTTTTTGTGCTATAATCTATCATATTTACACTGCAATATTGTAGATGTTCATTAATATGCACTGTCCTTATTAAATAAAGAATAAATAAAAGTATTTCATATTGTATTGTCTCTTGAGTTCTACACATTACCGGTCTGGGAAGCAGGAAGCTCAAATGGCAGGACCAAAAGGAAACCATGTGTATAACATGTGTACACCTGTAGAATACAAAGTGATTTAGAGGGAAAGGTTTATTCTGTGATTTTTCTGTGACCAGACATCCCTATTTACCTGAAACAGCCCCAGTTTTGAGCTCTGTATCCCCTGTGTCCCAGCGGATTTATCCAAAACCACTGATTTGTCCCAGTTTTATACAAGAAATGTCCCTATTTTTGACCAATCTGATCCCTGCCAACGGTATAAGAGGCATAAATTGTCACTTGTTTAGATAAAATATAAAAAAGCTGCTCAAAAATGATTAAAACACAAAGAAAATGTGACTATACTGATTCACATTAGTGCTGAGTGCAGAACAATTTTCAAAAATGACTTATTATGACCCAACAGGATTGTCCCAATTTTTTATTTTGAAAATCTGGTCACTCTATTGTGATTGGCTGGTCATGACAAGTACAAATAAAAGGGTAAAAACAATAATTTAATCTCACTGAAATGACCAAGTTGAGTATAAGTGTATAATGTGCATATTCATATATATTTCCTTATCAAGAGTGTTTTTTTTTTTTTTACTAAATCCTTGCAAAAACCATTCTTTATTACATTTTAGAACATTTACCCAAAGTCTTACGCTGAAATGATACATCTTATAATTTTAATGTTATTGCCAAGACAAACCTTCGATATCGTTCATCTCCGTAAGACAATTCATATTCAAATGAAGGATGTCGCTATAAAAGTGCGAGTTTCCAATTAGTTCTAAACGGCGTGAAAAAGAAATGATCGTATTGCGTTCTTTATTCCACTCTGCTTCGTAGTTAAATTAAAACTGAAGTTATATATGGAGACACTCATTATCACAATTGCTCGCATAAATCAGTCTTAGAGATAATATGGCGATGGAAGAAACTGTTCAGAAAGCTTTTTGAAGAGTGATTTTCCTGGTATTGGATTTACTCTTGGGTGTAATTTCTTGGACAGATACTTTGTACATCTACTTCATTTGTACTTGTATTGTGAAGTAGCAGCCCTCATACACGCTTCCTACAAAAATCGAAACAGGAAGTAGGTGTTTCGGTCCGTCTAAAGTCTGGTTTATTTACCCGACCGGCCAGAACCGCACGATTTGACAAAACTTTCCAAAGACGAGTGGATCTGGAGCTGTTCACATCGAAACAAACTGCCGCTTACGTGCATAAAAAGAGAAAAAAACGACATAAAGGACTGAGAAATCAACAATCGAAGCAGCAAACTGTTACTTATTTCAATGACAGTTCGAGAAATGGGATTGTCTCAAGTTTGGACGGAGGTTTTTGACGTTTTATGGTCCGATTCAAACCTTTCTGGATTCAAACATCGTAGAGTCCAGCATTAAATCAACGCACACAACTCGCCCGTGCACCCGACATCCAATCAGAACGCTCGCAGCTCTTGTAAGGGCTCTGATTGGCTGTTCAAGACAATAAGCAACTGATTAAACTGATTAAAAAACAACTATAATAAGGTTATGGTAAACTTTATCCCTAAATTGTCCCCATAAGGAAATTTATCCTCTGCATTTGACCCATTCCTCAAAGCTGTTGGGAAATTTTCTCAAGAAAGTTAAAATGCAATATTCTTGTTATAAATGTCATCAAACTAAATTAATATTAAATTTAAATAGCTTAAAACAGTTTCATTTGATAGAAATACACTGATAATATTTTTGATTTAATATTTCATTTGTATCTATGTAATAAGAGGGTCTTTACTTTATAGGTGCTTTAAGAATGTGCAACTCAAGGGATTATGGGTAGAGAACATTGTGTTGTTTAAAAAATAAAAAATAAAATAAAAAAAATATTTTAAAAAATGCTTGTTGAAAATTAACTAAAATCTAAAATTAAAAAAAAATTAAAAAAAGCTAAAATAAATGCGAGTCGTGTCATTTCAATCCACCGATTTGAACATAGGGTAAAACTTCGGAAACTGGACGCACATCTGTAAAAACTGTATTCTGGATCTGGAACAAAATGTAGTAACAAAAATAAAAAGATCCTATATTACACAAAATTGTCTCTTGTGAGCTTTGTTTTTTATTTCGAGTTTGTGTCAAGAGAGAAACAATAATCATACAAAAAAGCACATTTCTCGAAAAGAAATGAGAAAAAAGACCTTATATTAACTCCTATTCATTATATACTTTTAAAAATTCAAAAATTATGGGGTTTCTGTACATTGATGTCAAAACTAAATGCAAAATAAATACTATACTATGCATACTAAATATAATTTTTACCCAATTTCTTCCTTTTTTTTTTTTGTATTGCACCATATTATGGTCGTACAAACTGATAATGATAAAGAAAGTGCAGAAATGTTTTGTTTATGAAAAAATATCAGGATTTTTGCTTAAAGAAATGTTATAATTCTGTTATTTCAGAGTTACATTTTGTTTAATTTACATGTTTGAGTAATTATTGATTATCAGTCTGTCTATATCTCCAAACTCAGAATGCTCTGTTCCACCTTGTGATGTCATAAAGATGTATTTTTCAAGTTACACAGCAAAAAGAGTGTTAAAATTGACTCTCACACAATCAATTTTAACATTTTCTCAGGGTTTATTTGAGTCCAATCTGTTCTAGAGTCAATTTAACACTTGTGGAAATGTTAGTTCCTGTTTAACCCTGAAATCAAGAGTTATATTAACATTTTGAGAGTAAACGGGTAACACTTTGCAGCGTTTATCGGGCTGATTTAGCTAAGCAACAAAGAGATGTTTTATTTTTACACTTTATTTTAGTTAATTTAAGATAAAATTATGTATAAAACTGCTTCAAACTGGTCTTTTCTCACAGGAGTTTGGCGTGGGGGGTGGGATGTGCCAAATTAACACTACTGAGGTTGAATTAACACTAGGGGAAGACGAATTAACTTCAACCGAATCAACTCTCTCAAATATCCCCAACTCGAACCCCCATTTAACTTTCAAATTGTTAAAGACATTTTTTTTGTGGGAAATATTTTACCCTGAAATTTTAACCTTCCAATTTTTGGTGTGTACAATATTCATTTACAGCAAATTTTTCCTTTTGTTTAGTGGAGATTGGAGATTCCAGGGCTGCAATGCTCCAAAGGATTCGAGCGAAGGTGGATTTTGCGAATTTCCTGAGCGTTTCCAGTTAACATAGATCGCAGCAGATAGAAAATAGCCTCACACGGGTTCTTTAAGGTGCACTCGTCGCTCTACCATCTCACACTGACCTTTCCTTTCCCTTTAGTCCGTTCTGTAGCCGCTGTAGTCACGCCCTCAGCCTCGTATTAAGGGACAACCCGTCTGACAAATGTCCCGGCGTCCGTGCTCCACCTCCCATTCATCTCCACGGCGACGCGACTCCTAATGGGACCAGGACTTAGCGAGGACATGGTCGGCTCTACCTCCAGGACACGCCGCAGAGTAATGCCCCATCGCAATCAGATCACTCCTCCCCGGCCACTACCGCCCGACGCCCCGGATGCCTTCCCGAGGGCCGCGGTTAATTCCACCTGCGGTAATCCGTCTTGTTTTTTTGCTCGCCGCTGAAGACGTTAATCTCGTCTGTTTCTGTTTTAACGTTTCATTTCTCATCCCGCCGTTCAGAAGGATTTGCGCAGATTTGTCAAAAGTTGCGGTCCGGAAGATTAAAGTGTGACAAGTGTTGCAAGGTCAATTTAGGAATGGCACAAACGTGACTCTAAATAGGATTCATTTTGAAGTTGGTATTAAAAACAGACAGATATAATCCCCCAATAATTAAATGACTATGAATATGAAAAAATGTTTTACACATGTAGGTGAGGTGAGGTCGGCTAAGTGTTTTGTCCAAGGTCACATTTACACAGCAAAAAGAGTGTTAAAACTGATTCTCACACACTCAATTTTAACATTTTCTCAGGGTTTATTTGAGTCCAATCTGTTCTACAGTTAATTTAACATTTTTGGAAATGTTAGTTCCCGTTTAACCCTGAAATCAAGAGTTATATTAACATTTTGCAGCATTTATTGGGCTGATTTAGCTAAGCAACACAAAGAAATGTGTTATTTTTACACTTTATTTTAGTTCATTTAAGATGAAATTATGTATAAAACTGCTTCAAACTGGTGTTTTCGCACAGGAGTTTGAAGTGGAGGGTGGGATGTGCCAAATTAACACTGCTGAGGTTGAATTAACACTAGGGGAAGACGAATTAACTTCAACCGAATCAACTCTCTCAAATAGCCCAAAATCGAATGCCCATTTAACTTTCAAATTTTTAAAGTAACATTTTTGTGTGTGAAATATTTTATCCTGAAATTT
>KN493074.1:0-14132 GCA_000787155.1 Scartelaos histophorus
ATAACTTAATAATAAAATAATAATAATAACTATATAATAACTTAATAATAAAAAAATAACTAAATTGAAAGACCAAATTGTATTTTGTGTGTTTTTGTGTCCAGTTCCGTGTGTTTACAGCTCCTTTTCACCGTGTGGAGTTCGCAGACTTCTGGCTGGCTGATCAGCTCAACTCTCTGGTGTTTGTTCTGATGGACCTGGAGTATCTCGTCTGCTTCTACATCTTTGAGCTGCAGTGGAGCAACAGCAATGGACTACTGCCCAAATTTAAGAGTAAGACCCAACCCTGATTCAAATTCTTCTTAATACAGTTAGTTTATTCATTAAAATCTCGAATAAATCGCCTATTCAGGTTTTCTCTTATCAATTGTTCTGTTAAAGACATTTTAATTGCTGTTCACGAGCTGCTGCAGTGTCTCCCTGGCCTCAGTACAGCCAATTAGCACAAAGCTAATGCAACAGAAGTGTTGGTCGCACAAAGGTCACAGTGTGACTGCCATAATGATAAGCTGTTCTGAATGTAGAGCGAGGCTCACAGAATAAAAAGCAGAGCAGTAACAGAACAGACTCACAATGGTTTTTTTTTTTTCTTTTGTGTTCCAGGTCCTAATGAATACGTCTGTCACAGCTACTCGTACGGCCTGCGCGCTATTATACAGTGTCTGCCCGCCTGGCTGCGCTTCATTCAATGCCTCAGGCGTTACCGTGACACCAAGAGGGCCTTCCCACATCTGGTCAATGCCGGAAAATACTCCACCACTTTCTTTGTGGTCACCTTTGCAGCTCTTTATGCCACTCACAGAGGTAAGCCAGGCCCGGGATGAGAAGAGGACTGTAAACACAAAGGGTCAAATAGAAGGATTATTATAAGGATTAATTCAATGTGCTACGTAAAGACAAGAACTCTTAGAGCTTGTAGTCATTGAGCCAACTCATAAGACTTCCTCTATAAACTGCCCAATCGATACTTAATTGGACTATCTGCTAATGAGAGTGAATGTATATTTTTACTGCTTGTAAGTTCCTCCTCAGAGTCAGAGGGGTCGACCTTGTGAGAATCAACAAGCTGAAGCTGCAGCTCTTTGTTGCACTGTTATAAGAGCAGATCTTTTGTGCTCAGCAGGCAATAGGTGACCCTGAGCGCGGCGCTAGAGCCTGAGCGCGGCGCTACAGCTCGTCCTTGGCTTCCTTCTTAGTGCCGAGAGCTTTATAATGTAAACCAGAACTAGCGCAGTCATGGAGAAACATGGATGTGTGTGTGTGTGTGTGTGTGTGTGCGTGTGCGTGTGCGTGTGTGTGTGCGTGTGCGTGTGCGTGCGTGTGCGTGTGTGTTTGTGTGCGTGTGTGTGTGTGTGCGTGCGTGCGTGTGCGTGTGCGTGTGCGTGTGAGAGATGGAGTTGTCCGTTTGAGGCCAGGAAGCTAAATACAGACGAGAGACATCAAAGACATTCAGATAAAATGAGGAAAAAAAACAATTTCACTAGCAAAAGTCCAGTCACTCTCAGTCTGATAGAAAAAGCATGTAATTATCTCTGCCAGAAACCACATCACAAAAGAAAAGTGTATTCAGAAACCTGCCACCTATAGCTATAAAAGCTAAATCTCATGTTTAAGTTGCTTGCATTTCATCACAGATTCTGCTTTCTGTTTCGGTGATTTGTCTCATGTCTGCAGATATTTGCTGTGAGCCTTTTAAATTGCATATGTTTGGCCTTCTGTTTGAATCATTTAAAAATAATGGACATTTTCCGATGCAGACAGATCATGTAAGATTTGCCATAGCTTCATCCAGGAAGAGGAATAGACAGATCTTTTTTTCCTGATACCTCTCTTCAGGGAAACATCCATTAAACCATATCCTCCTTCCTCTTTGGTTTGAAGCCTGTAGACCCTTAGACTAATGGCCTGGCTTCATGTGTAATTCTGTATGGCGCTGTCTTTCATCCCGTATGGTAATGGAGCCCAAGACTGATCGCTGTTTAACTGGAGTAAGTGGAGGCGCACATTATTGAGGGAAGGCATGTACTGTACTGGAATTAGTATATTTATCTGTAGAAATTGGGTTTATTTTATAATCATTCAATCAATACAAAGTAGTTGATTTTATTGTCATCTATAGACAAAGCCTCCTGTCTGTTGAATAATTAAGTGAGTGATTCTGGACAGTCATTCAAATAATTTTTTCTATAATAAATTTTATGTACAAATATACGTACAAATGTCCCTGTCAAAATGTCACACCCAGAGCACAATAGCTGTACTAGTAAGTTTAAATATGGCTTTATACTATGGTGAATAGTTCAGAAAACAATGATCATTTAAACATTTAAACCACACAACGGAGTGGTGTGTAAAGAGGGGGGCGTCTAGAGTAAAATCTTTGCAAAATTATCAATGCAAAAACAGCACATTAATGCACTAGTCCCACAACATCCACTGCACCTCAACCTTTTCCATAATTACACACACATTGTTGTAAATGAGAGCGGTTTTCATCACATTGTTAAGAAAAGTGAAGTAATCTAGTCTGGTCAGGTTATGGGTGCATGTATATTTGATGCATAAAAAACCCTAAATGACAGTAATAGCCATGTGTAGTGATAGTTAAAATATATGACTTTGTAGTATTTATTCTGGCCAGCTGTAAAGGATGGATCCGTCCCTGGCAGGTTTCCCAGAGCCTGTGTCACCTTCATTGTAAAATCCGATCACACTTTCAGACGCAGTTTGGGTGACCTCACTCATTCCAGGAACAACTCACATTTAGATCCCGGAAAAGCCAAATACTTCCACCGTAAATATAGCCAATAAATCACAGACATCCAGTGGACTGAGTGGTGTTTAGTATCCGCTCTGTGCATCACAACCTGGAGGAGGATTCAGATCTGAATGACATGTCGTGGATGAATGAATAGACACTGACATGAAACTGTAATGTTAGCATGTAATGTCTCTGAGGATCCTAAAAAAGAGATTCCCTAGCTTAAAGTAAGATATATAGTGCAGCCTTAACTATGGGTCGATACTGGCTCTTTTCTATGTACATTGGCTTAGACTGATGGTTTAGATACTGCAAGGCCAATCAATTTAAGCTTGTGAGCTTGTGGCACGGACCAGCAAATACACTGGACAAGATGCTGCACGATAGGCAAGAAATAGCTCAGTTAGTACATCTGTTGAACACTACAAATTTGCAGGCTTATATTAACTCAAACTGCACGAAGTAACTGGTGACATGTACTGCATTGTGAAGATAATTTTAGCTGAACGATTCTAAATAGATACATGAATACTTAATTGAAACTGAAGGAAGTTCAGAATTCGGTAGTGGAGAGTGCGTCACCTGCTTTTTTCTATGAATACGCCGTTGCTCTGCTTGAAACGTGCCACAGTATGACACTAAACACCTTAGATTTATTAAATTACATGTGGTTTTAGAGCAAAATTTCTTGAAAAACAGGTATTTCTGACTGTGAGTGGAGTTGCTTCTCCACAGATCTGACCTTCCCATACTGTGAAACATCCCAAATAAAGCAATAACATCTCCATGGAGAAAAGAGTTTAACGGACCAGAAAAGTTACACAATGTATCTTTGTTTGCTTCTACTAAATATTCTTTCATGTAAATTGTTAGTGAAGTTAGGTACATTTTAAACTACAGGGATACAGATTTTTATTTTATTTTTTTTTCTTTTTGTTTTTTTTTTTTCCACCCAGTTGTACTGATAGCAGGAGGTGAAATAGAGAGGTTAGCTGCCAGGGTTATAGGGTAAAAGAAGGCTGACCGAAACTGATTTTTGAGGAAGAAAAAGAGAGAAGACGGGAGGCAGTGAGGGGAGAGCAGTAATTACCATCCCAGACCTGAACACACGAGTGGTCGACATGGCTGGAATAAAAATGAGCCAGAGCTGACAGCTTTTACAACATTATTTCATGTACTGAGCCTCCTTCATTATCAGTAAACGAATGGCCACACACATGCTTAAAGCAGTGAAGATAAAATACTGTTGCTGTGAACTCTAATTCACCCTGTTTAAGGCGACTCACGCCATCACATCACAGAACGCCATATACTATTCAGGAATCTAAATGGACAAAAATAATATATACTGAAATAAAGGTCTATTAGGATAAAATTGTTGTCCAAGGTTTAAATGACATACCATGACATTAACTTCTACTTTAACAGCATGTGGACAGGAAGGCTGACAGAAATTTGGGGGCTCTGGGCAAGAAGCCCCACAGAGCCCCATCTAATGTGAATTAATATAAAGAGCCTCCAGATCTGGCCCCCTAAAACCCTGGGGCACGGGACATCAGACCCCTTTGTCCCCCTCCCTTGTAGACACCAGCACTGAGAGACAGTTAACCATGGGTGACAGAAACCAGTGACCACTGTTAGCCCCAACTGAGCGCGCGATCAATGGCCATCTCACTCTATTTGACCTTTTCACGGTGGTGGGGGCTGACCAGCTGAGCTTAGATGCAGATACTAGAAATTATCAATACTAAGACAACTACAAAACCATATTGCAATATAAATATATAATACAATTCTAGATAGATAGATAGATAATTTATATGCTTATTTTTATGCTATTTTCATTCCATTGTCTCAAAAAGATCAAAACGATAATTTAATTTCTTCGTGGTTTCATCAAATTCTGGTATTGAGCCAAGACACCACAATGCTCTATAAATCTTTTTATATATACTGTAAACTATTTTTACTTTAACCTGGAGTATCAGGTACATTTTCCCCTGGAGCTGCAGACACCACCAGGGGCTCAGTACTGAGGGGTCAGTGGTAATTGTGTCTTTAAATGTTTGGGTTGTGTCCCTGGTGTTGGCTGTGAGCAGGAGAGTGTGGTGACCATGATGGATCAGAGCTGGGCCTGTTCTCTGTTGTGTCTGCTCTGTGTTGGCTGCTGCTGCTTTGAGTCACCGCTCTGCTCTGGGTACTGATTTATCTATCAACAATGATCGAGAAACAACATAAGACCAGAAACTCCACTGCTCTGGCCATTGTGTTACACACACTAAATCCCCTATTGCTTTAGCTCATTAAATTCATTCAAATGTTTGTTCAAATTGTTTTATAGCAGGATGTAAATTCAGAGCTTTGGTGTTGAATTGGGTATTGGTATACAGATGGCAACACAGTCTAAGTGTTGAGTTTGTGTTCATCTGGTTTGACAGAAGAGGATAATTCAATAGCAGTGTTCAGGACTTACATTGCACAGTTTCCTAGTGTGGACCAATGTAGCAACTGAACTCACTGATGGGGTCCCAGAAATGCACGTTTGATGAGCTCCCTCTGGTGGTGTGATGTGTATATTACTGAAATAATATATTTTAAAGGAATATTTACTTAATTTATGTGTGTTTTTTCAGACCAAGGCCACACAGATGCAGACACTTTCTTCTACATGCTGATCATCTGCTCGAGCATAAGTTCCCTGTACACTCTCATATGGGACCTGCGCATGGACTGGGGTCTGTTTGACCGTGGAGCTGGTGAAAACATCTTCCTGAGAGAAGAAATAGTTTATCCTCACAAGGTTTGACCATGTACAGTGTAGTGTAGTGTGGTGTGGTGACCCTCTCTCTGACTCTGTTCTCTGTGTTTAGGCCTATTACTACTGTGCCATCATTGAAGATGTGATTCTGCGATTTGCTTGGATCATCCAGATCTCTCTGACCACAATGACAAAGATTCACTCTGTAGGAGACATTGTTGCCACGGTGCTGGCACCTCTCGAAGTCTTTAGGTGGGGAACCAAATTATTATTTTAGATAACTAAAATAATAGATAAACCAATTATTAGACCTATTACAGCTTTTGCTATGTTATTAGAGCTTTTGTTATGTTTATTTGCCCAAGATAAGAAATCTGATCATCAAAAATATAAGTCAGTAGTTTTTTACAGTATCTGTTGTATTTGTAGACAAATAGGGTTCACTTAGTTTTAAAATAACAATTCAATATAATCTGTACTATTACTTCTTTAATTGTTATCTTTGCTAATACATTTAGCATTTTTGCATAATTGTCCTTGTCAAACCTGCCTCTGAGAAAATGATTATCAGATTTTGGTGTAAACACAGTCACTGTGAAGACAGAGAATCTGCTCGTGAGTCATGTTTTTCTTTCTTTTTTTAAAGGCGTTTCGTGTGGAACTTCTTTCGCCTTGAAAATGAGCACCTGAACAACTGTGGTGAGTTTCGTGCAGTGAGAGATATTTCTGTGGCTCCATTAAACGCAGATGACCAGACGCTACTGGAGCAGATGATGGACCAGGAGGATGGGGTCCGCAACCGCGCTGGCAAAAAGGCCAGAAAGAGGTCCCACAGCCTGTCCCTGAGGCGCCCCCTGCTGGCCACTTCACAGTAAGCAAGATACGCCAATAGATGCATTATACATTCACATTATACTTGAACTTATGACTATGGACTGAATATTAACTGCATATTTTTTTATTTTTTAGATCCAGAAAGGACACCAAGGTACTTATTGAAGACACTGATGACGAGGCCTTCAGCTGAGCTCGAAGCAGCACAACAAAAATAGATACATAAAGCTATACTTATGAGGACTCCTGACCATTCAAACTATAAAATGTAAAACTCTTTATCAAAGTGATTGTCTCTCACATGTATAACCTGGACTGGTGGTCCTCATAAGTATAGACAGTTCAAACATACAGGTGAATCCTCTGAAGCACAAGTGTGAAGCTGCTACAGGTGAAGACACGGCACAGCCAAACAGGACACAACCACACTGCCCTGGGATTTCCCTCTTACTTTTTCTAACTGAACTTTTTACATATTGTTTACTATTTTATTTCACTGTTTATTTGAATGTATTTTTGATTTATTTTGAAATACTGCATTTATTGAGGCTGAAAACTGTTTACATGCCTTTTTAATTGCAACATAATCTGCTGGAAACAACAAGCCAATTAAGGACACTGATCAAGGCACTGGACTCAATCACATGACATATCAGGATTTGCTTATGTTTTTAATGATACTTTTATATTTTATATACTGGGTTACCTTTTGAATTTTTAACAGTTAAAAAAACAATCCATACCTGCTGGCACTTGCAGGGAAAGTGCATTAAACGTAAATTGGGGAATGCTTTTTATTTATTATAAGGGAATTGTTTTCCAATGTGTCTGTGCTTTGTAATCTTCTATATCTGATGTGCATTATTACTTGGTCATTGTTGTTTACTACTTTTTCATGTGTTGTTTATACTGGTGAAACTAGTTTGAGCATTCACACAATGATTGTTGATGTATTTTATAAAGTTTGTAACTTTTTGTTGGTTGCCACGTCTTTTCTAAGATAAGACCTCAACACCTGCAGTGCTAAATTAGGGAAAATCCTCCTGTTTGTGATTTCAAGTGGCCTCAGACTGAAAACATGTGCATTGTGCTTTTGAATCATTAATGCCAAAGTTTTACTTTCATGAATGTGGTTGAAACACTTTTTACTCAGTGGCTGCATTCAACTCAGTCGAATATCAAAGCAGTAAAAAGTTATTTCATATTTAATCAGAATCATCTGTAGGGTGTCCTGGCATGACAAGTTACATTCTCAAAATGTTGAATCTGGGTCTTGTTTACTTGTCCATTATTTTAAACTATGAGATTTTGTGTTTCTGCTGTTTCATTTATTGTTGCATTTTATTTCTGTCATATTATTATATCTGCCATATTCTTATATATCAATAATGTACTAGTACATATATATGTTAATAGGGATAATTTCCTTTCTTCTCATTTGCTCTTAGAGTAGTGCAGCCTTAGTCCTGAGGGCGGTGATCACAAGTCCTGTTTTATTTCTTTGTATTTAAAATGCCACATTTGACATCTAGAGCTTAGCACAGACACCTACTCTCATGTACAGTGACAGAAATTATTAGTATTGACTTAGAGAGCAAACGGATAGTTTTGTAAAAAGACAGTTGTCTTGGTGCATGCTGTATTTGTTTTTGTTGTATATAAACCTGAATTTATTTAACATGACTTGTAAATCAGCAATCATTGTAGCCATTGTAAGTTGGAATGACTACATCAGTTGCCATAAGACAGTATTTTAGGTGAAAATATTTTGATTGTTCACAATCCTGCACTTTTTTCTATGTGTAAAGCTGTGGGACATATGGTTTATGTAAACAAAAGATAATAACACTAAAAAGATGTAACTGTAGAATGTGATGCTGGTCTATCATTGGGTCGACAGGGCAGGAGCACGGGCCTGAAGCTTTGAGTCTGTAAAAGTTACATGTGCTTTTGTGCATGAACTTATCACTGATATATCCTCTGTGCATTTGTAGGCCACGCCTCAGTCCAGCCATGATATACTGTTCTACTGATCCTAGATCAGTCCAACCCAGGGCTCATTTTACTGTGAGCACTTTGAGATGTGTCTGTTTTAGTGACCTGTGGTCCTGGGGTTCAGCTGGGTACAAGCTGGTGGGCAGGGTCACTCTGTATATTTATGGTTGTATAGTTTCATAAATGATAGTGATTGTCATCCATTTTCTCCATGGGTGATAGGTGTTTATTGCTTGCATACACCCCTGTGTTGAAGTGGTTGATGTACATCCCTGTTCTTCCCTATAGATGTTGTCGGTAATTAGCTGAACGTAGTAGAACATGTAGTTTGGTAAATGATGTTTTTGAGAAGTACAAACATTCTGGCAGATGAAATACGTTGTGTTTAGATGTAATTTTAAGAGACATAAAGTCTAAAGCATAGTCCCTGTTTCTAGAGTCCCTTTTACATCGTAGTTTGTACATGTTGGATGTATAATGCTGTTCTGCATCATTTTTCCTGATGTTATTTGTATTTCTGTAAACACATTGGTGATCCTGTCATATCTGGGTTTTATAAACCACAATTATTTTTAAAATGTGTACTGACTCCTGTCTCATTTTTTGAATCATTGTGATCAAACATTTATAATACATTAGCTGTGCTTGGCTTCTGCATAAGTGGGCTGAGTCAATATGTTAAACAATTCATTTTATTGTATAGGCGCTCCACATTACACTGTAGAAGCCTTTTCATCTGATATCCCAAAAATAACTTTGATGCAATGATTCTAGCTTTGAGAATGTTTTATATCAAAATAAACTGCCACCTGCTGCCCAAACATTTGAATAGTGTCAAATAAAACATTGAAACACTACTGAACCTGTTAAAGACAAGTCGACTTTTAAGAAGATCACAACTAGGTTGTTTATTTCATGATAACTGATACAAGATTAATGTTATACATTCTATTTTAACACTGATATTCTGCTTTTATTTTGTCAGTATGCAAAAAGACAAGGCAAAGTAAACATTTGGTGAAATCATGGTCGATACATAATCTGATTCTTAATATCAAACAGAACTTAAAGACTTCTTGTTGCCTTGTGATTTTTTAGCAACATAAAAGAGAAAAATACAAAATGAAAACATCAAGTTGGCCGACAGCAAACACAAGAACCACATGATCTTTTGATTTCTCAATCAACTTATCAATGCATATATAAAATACTCCCAGTTGTGTATATATTTATATATATATGCTCGTACAGTATTAAAGAACTTAGAGTTATACAGCCTGTACTCTGCATACAAAGAAAAGGAGCGCAGGACACACATACACACACATTTGACCATTGTTTCTCCATATAAACGCACAAACCAACAGGCAAAAGGCTCTCTGGCTTTAGAAGCTAAAAACTACACTTGACTTTTAAAAAAGTAACGTAATGAAACAGACATTCACATTTCTGAACAAAACATAATAATCTCCATTATAACTCGCCTCTTATTGAGCCTTTATTGTCCATTAGTTCTGTCAATCATAGTGCTGCACCAAAACCATAGAAATACAAAAACAAGTCCCATTGTGCCTTTGTGTCTGACTCAGCTGACAGTTTCTCTGTGGCTGTGTCCCAGATGTCCACATGGCTCCCCCGCGGTGCACTCACTCTTCACTGGACTGTGCCTCTTCATGAGTGAAAGTGAATGAATGAAGCGTCCCACTGCTGCGTGGATGTCCTGGAGTCCATGCATTTAGGTGAAGCAGAGTGTGGTGTACTGCAGGTCCATCACTAAGGTGAAGCAGGAGCTTTGCTACTACTGTAATGAACCTGGTATCTGTGGACTGTCTGACCTCTGACCTCCATGGACAGGCAGGTGGTTTTACAGGGGATCATGTCCTCCTCGTCTTCTCCCATGAGCCAGTTCTGCACAGACCGCTCAGCTGAAGCAGTCACATGGCTGGCCAGCCATCCCTGGTGCCACTTGTCAAACCGTTCGTGCTGGCTACCTGCAACTCTGTTTTGTGACTGTGAAAATAGTTAATATTGCATCAGTCAGAGGACAAAATAAACAGCAGTAAACATCAGTAAGCAGTACATTCTACCTTTCTGGCCTTGACCAGCGCTCCTCTGCGATACATGTAGTCTTCAGAGTTCATAACAAACACCATCTTGTGGGTGTTGAGTTTAAAGCGACAGTCCAGGCTGCCTGCGTTCTCTACTCCCAACTGCCGGTGCCATTCTCTTCTGCAGCGCATGGCCTCTACTTGCCGCACCTGCCAGCGACGGAAACGCCGGAGATTCCTGTAAAAAAGACAATATTATGTCAATTTTAAAATGGGCTTTTGGTTCTAAATCTCAGACATACTATTTAAGTTTACGGTTTTACCTCGGTAAAAATACAGGCTTGAAGAAGTAGCCCTCTACTTGTGAGCACAAGCTGGATTCTGTGCCGACAAACTGCTCCATGTAGCTTGACAGGCACTGAGGCAAAACACAAATCTTATTTTTTAAATGTCATGTTTTATTGATTTAGAGCAGGTACAATTTCAGTCTGCTTACCTGCACGTCTAATGGGTCGTCAGCCTGGGCCTCCTCTGTGTCCAGAAGCTCAATAGTCATGGATACTTGACCCTTGTTCTGGATAAACATTACCTGTGGGAAGACAAATGTTTATAATCAATTATATTATTATTCTAACTATAAACTTCAGAACAATTTCTGTACAATGACATGATGTCAAAATGAGGCCTTCTCTGTTGTCTTTGTGCACAGAGAGGCCTTAAGAATCTGCATGAGGTTTTTAATCACACAAAATTACTAAAGTATAAAATTCTTGTAAGACGAACAAAGAGATATTAAATCTATGGATTAAAAATATGAAGTCATCATTTTTATCATTGTCCAGTACTAGTGAAAATGGATAGTTCTAAACCCTGCTGTTGATCTGACCTTGAAGCAGTTCTCTTCAGCCATGACTCTTTCTGATTTCCACTGGTAGCTGGTTTCCCACGCAGCTCGAACACACTGCGAGGACAGGTTTCCCCCAGCGGCACCCCTCTTCCTCTCCGCTAGGTACAAGTCCACCACCTGCAGACATACCTCGTCGCTCACCAGATGTTGCAGCTGAAATTAAGTAAATAGTGTTATTTCACAATAGTAAAAGTTAATTTAACAAGTTTAGTGAAGAACGACAGTACCTGTCGAATTATGTTGTGTATGACTTTATCAATGGTGAATCCAATGTAGGCGTGAATTGTGAACATCTCTCTGAGTGTATCCTCATACTGAGTAGAGTCCAGGTTTCCATCCAACAAACTACGCACCATGTCCAGAAATGCTGGGTAGTACTCCTCCAGCTCCACCTCACCTGTGCAGAGTACAGTGAAGTCTGATCAAACCTACTGTAACATTGCTGTGGGACATAAAAGTACCTGTACTCAAAAACACAAAGTTGCATTTAGTCACATAATGCAACGGACAAAATCATGTTTTTGTTTTAATACCTCTGTTGTCAACTGTTTTTTGTGTGTTAGACCTGTCACAATAAAAAAAGTGTGCAATATATTTCTACAGGAAATCAAAACATCATCTGCAATAGCAAAAAGGTATAATGAACTTGACTAGTAAATAAATGGTATCAATAATGTAATAGTAAAAACTGCGCAATGTAAATGTCACAAAGTAAGAAGTACCCCAATAGCTATAGATATAAAATCTAGGAACGATAAACCGACTCCTGCAAAAAGTACAGAAAGCACAGAAAGTAAAAATAGTTTGTTAGTGTTTTATTAGATATGAGAGCACATAGAACTCACTTGGCTGTTTGAGGCGGAGCTCCATGGCGAGGTCACACGCCTTTTCCCTCCGTCCTTCAGCCATGAGCAGCCTCTCGCGGCTCTGCTCGGCTCTGTGATCCAAAAGCTGCCGCTCAGCTTGCCGATAAACACGGAGCAGCCTCGAGCACAAAGTTTGATGCAGTCGCAAAAAGAAATACCAGTTGTTGTTGACAAAGAAAAGATTGTAAACGCCATCCAGTTCTTTCTGATGCTCTGCTTCGGGGTCTCTCAGGTCCACCCTTTCCCCAGGGGCACTTGTGCTTGCCTCCATTGGGGTGATTGGGGTGGTTGCAGTGGGCTGGCTGATGCTGCTGGGGGTGGTCGTTTCTAGGTCGGCTGGCTGAGATGGGCTTCCCCTCCTCCTCCTGGACTCCCCGTTCACCTGCTGTTGCACTTGGCTCTGCGATGGTGCTGGCTGACTTTGAGCCTGCCCCCCGGTGCTGGGTGCTGCTCCAGGGGTGGTGGTTGAGTTGACACTGGCTCCAGGAGCAGCTGTGGTCGCAGCTCTCTCTCCTCCTTCTTCAGGCTCGGGCTCCTCATCTGTCCACTCCTCTGTGTCGCTGAGCTCTCCACGGCGAGAGAAGAACAGGTCAGGAACAAAGTGCTGGATGATGCGCTTGATGTGGTCCTTGTCATCTTTGTGGATGGTGGGCTGACGTTTGACGTGGTAGATGATGAGTGCCGCGGCATCCTCCAGAATCTGCTTGTCTTCATAAGTGAAAACCATGTGGGGTTCACTGGGTGGAGCTGAACCAGAGCTATTACGGCCCTGCCCCACACCACCCTCTTCTGTGCTCTGCTCCTGACGCTATAACACAAGTACAGCAGACTGAATGCAATTTGAACCATATGAAACCAACAGCAAAAAGACTCAACTGTGTATGTACCTCGTCATAGACACTTTCAATTTCATTAAGAAGACTTTTACAGCGCAGGGCTTTCATGTCATTCTGTTTGAAATTGACACCTTGATGATCAAGCGACTTAAGGTAAGCCTTTTCATATTGTTCCCTCCAGATCTTATTGAAGCCCTGCTGTGCCTCTCTCCACTCTTCCTCTTTGGCTTTCAACCTGAAAACACACACACACAACACAAAACACAGACCTTCATTGTAGGACCTTTTTTTGGTAAAAACAACAAAACCCAGTTCTAAAACAACTGAACCCAATTTTAAAATTTTGTCGATTTGACTCACAGAAATGTACCATTTAGTTTGCTACCATTTTTTTTCCTGCTGCAATACAGACATCAGCAACAAGTCATCAGGCTGAAATTAAATCAAGAACATCTGCATAAAAATTCTACTGATGAGTCAATATGTGCTGCAGTTAAATCCCTGAATTAGACTAATGAAGCAGCATAGTTGAAAGGTGTCCATTTCAGTTTTATTCATTTCAAGGGAGAAAACTTGAAAAGAACAATGAGAATTGTATCACATACCAGAGGTGCCCTAGAGAAAAATGAACTATTTCGGAGACTAACAACTAGACTGACCTTTTGAGAACCACAGGCACAGCGGTAATGGGACTTCTTTTCAGGCCTTCGATGATCTCTGGGGCTTTGTCGCCATAGATACGATACACAGCTCGTCGTTGAATGACCTCGGAGGTGCCGCCCAGACAGTCGTCTAATCTGAACCTGTCCTGGTCGTCAGGCGGCAGCCGAGACAGCTTCTTCTGAACACTCTCCAAGACCCGAATAGTGGCCAGGTTTGTCTCAAGGACCACATCCAGCTGGAGAAGTCACACGGTTATGAATACTTATATAAACATCACTAAACATATTACACAGTGTAGTACATCTTAAGAGAATCATCTTACCTCAAAACGCTCGTCCTCACATCGGTGCAACTGCTCCTCATAGGGAGTCTTTTTGGAGCTCACAAAGGTGGAGTCCTCAGACCAAGATGGAAATGAAACCCAGGTGTCGTTCAGCACCTGCACATTTACACATATTACACAC
>KN493074.1:14152-33164 GCA_000787155.1 Scartelaos histophorus
GGCCCAGATGGAACAAGCTTAGGTTGGATGGACTGCACATTACCTCTTTGCACAAAGCAGTCCGCCCGCTGCACTTGGGCTGCTGGTAGGTCTTGGGAAGAGCTCTATAGCTTGAGCCAAGGCGTTTACATGAGGCATAATCCACCTCCCTGCCTCCTCCCCCCTCCATGTAGCGATCGGACAACCCAGAGACAGCATGAGAGAGCTCTTTGTCTCCCAGAAATGACTTGAACTGTGAGTACAACTCAGGAAATTTCCTGCAAGATGAGCAAGGAGTTAACGCTCAGTGTATTAATATTTTATTAATAGTACTAAAATGTGATTCTATAACTCTTCGATTGCATACCCAAGAAAAGGAGTTACAAGCTGAAGTAGTTCAGCTCCAGACACGACTTCCTGGTTAAATAGCGCAATGCATCGCAAGAAATTTTCATAAACTTCTTGGCTTTTAAACAGTCTTCGAACCTGTAAAATTCAAGGTTATGATAATGTAGAACATAAAACTATTTTCTATCATAAAACAATTTTATTTAATAAAAATAGCAAAATACAAAATAGCATACTTTATCAAAGAAAGAGAACTCTCTTAATACGCCATGTTTACCAACAGAGGCAAAGGATTGATCTTTGGTGCAAGAATACTTCATTTTTTTCTAAATAATAAAACAAAACAAAAAGTGTAAATTTTCCATATTGAATGGATGCTGAAATTTCAAAAGAACAATGAGGCACCTTGAGAAGGGGGGACATATGCTGCATTAGAACAGGTCTGGGTCTCTTTTTGTTCTGTTTGCTTATTGTATCGTCTTCCTCTGGTCTTTTGAGTGGCTCTTTAGCCCCAGTCAGCGAACTTCCAGTAAACTGAACAAAAGAAAATACAAACAAGTTATCAGTAGAAAAATTAATCCATTTACTTTATAACACAGAGCATAGTTTGGCAATATTTTTCTCACCAGAGATCTCTTTGCGTCTGGCAAGAACTGCCCAAACTCCGCCAGTAGATCTTCCTGTCCTTTGAAAAGGCTGGCCACTTTAGAGAACACCTCATCCTCAGTCATCCCACTGCTACCGCGATTCCCCCGACTTTCTTTCACCTCTAACTGCTCTTTCTGAGGGACGGGAAAAAAAAATCTTAAAGCTTAAAAAATTCTAAAGTATTAAAATGGAATATATGACCAAAGCACCAATGGCATTTGCATTACAGCTTAAATATAGGTTCTCTTTAGAATAAAATAATACATCAAATAATAATTCTCACCCCTAACACTCACTCATACATCATACATCAATGTAAATATGGGAAAAGACAGTGTTGACAGTGGACACAACAGACACAAGTGGAGATCAAAGCATCTACACATTACACATTAGCACAATTCAATACTATAGAATAAACCAACTGCTTATAAAGTAATTACAAATGATCTTACATAAAAAAATACCTGGTATGTGTGAAGAATCTCTAGGAAGGCTCTGTAAATCTCTGGATGATCTAGGAATCGATTCTTTATTTTGTTTACGTAGCTGATGGCGCTGTCAAACTCCACGGGGCTGGTTTCTGAGGCTGGGGGAGAAACTGAGGAGGTGGCAGCCTGACCCTCCTTGTTATTGAGGGGAAGAGAGAGTCTGCTGGGGGGTTCTGGGGGTCCCGCGGTGGCCGGGGATGAGAGGGTCTCTGTGGGCACGGGTTTGACCTCACTACTGTGGCCATGTGCAGCTTCAGAGTGGGAGGCAGAGGCACTCACAGGGGGCGGAGTCACCACGGATGTAGTGAAGGTCTTTCCCTGTTGGCTCAGTGACACCTATAAATACAAAAAAACAACAACTTGTCTTTACCAAGCTACGGTAATACACATTGAATATTGTGTACCGCAGTAATAATGGGTAGATCATATTCACAAAATTGAGTATCTAATGTTATGATAAACAGAAGAGAGTTTGGCAATCAATACAGCAGAAATGAGTTCAAATGTGCCATCAAATGCATGAATTGTTGTAGTCAAGTATCAAACAAAAGGGAAAAACCTGTAAATACAACACAACTGTGCAATAATATGACTTTATAACATTTTTAGTTTTAGTTTATTTAATTTAGCCTATACTACACTATTTTCAGGTGTATGTTATAATGCTATTCCTTCATCAAAAAGATATATGGAGTTGTTTTTGTTTCATTCACAAATGTTCAAAAAACAAACCCTGTATATTTAGGCTGAGTTCATCCCTCAAACAGAAAACACTCTGTTCCAGCTTGTGATGTCGAGTGGTAAAACAGTAAGTGCTCCTATGTGTTTTAAGATCCATACTATTCAGTAGAAGGGCAATTCCAGGCCTAACCCTAACCCATTTCTACTGAATAAATGATAAAAGGTAACTGTTAGCTTGGAAACTATCACTACATGACATCACAAGGTGGAACAGAGCATTTTGAGCTTCGGAGATGCAAACAAACTAATAATAAAGGGTTACTCAAACATGTGTGAATGAAACAAAACTCCTTGTATGTTTTGAGGATGTAACAATGCAATAACATGGCTTAAAGTTTACAAGAATCCTTTGGGTCCTTTAAGCTCCTTTTGCAGCATTTTGAGATGTTTTTATTACTAATAATATACCTGAAACTTTAACTATATTGTATATAAACAATCATCTTATGTGTACACTGAAAATGTGATCTTCAAGAGTTACATCCTAGTTAGAGTCAGTATGAGGAAATTGTACTGTGGTGTAAGTGTAGGGCACAAGAAAGTCACTACAGTAACTACAGCTCCACATAAATACTCATATTTGTAAAGAATCGTAATGGCATGGTAAAGTTATTTAGGTTTTTTATGCCTGTACAGAAGGGCCAAGCTATTCAGTTTGTGACCAGGAAAGATCATAAGGAGTACAACATAGTGAGCAGTGGCGCCTCTAAAAACACCTGAGCTTATTCTAAAAATCTAACCAGACAGTGAGACCATAATACCAGCGTACCTTTAAAAGATCCTATATTATGCAAAACTGACTCTGGTGAGCTTTAAGCCATGTCAAAAAAGTTACCTGAAGTTGTGCTTTATTTTATTCACAGATGGTTATTCAGTCTATTTCTAAAGCACAAGAAGCAGCAGTTTAAGTAAACAGCTACATTTTATCACATGTTTAGTAGATTGGAAATTTCAGGCAAGAATTATCCAAATGATTCTAGTGAAGATGTATGGAGCTTTAAAAACACTGTCATTACACATGTCATCACAAGGTGGAACAGAGTGTTACCTATTTGAGAGAACACATGCTAGATATGCAATGTTTAACATGTGTAAATTGAACCGAACACAACTCCTGGTATGTTTTTGCTGAGGAAACAACATTATAACATAATAACGTAATATGGGCGCTTTAACAGAGCCATTATCCTTTAAATAAAACTTGCATCTTTGAGTGGGCAATATTGATACAAATGAAAAAGCAAGTGGACCGTAAATCTAAGGACAATAGTTCTGTATAATCTTGTATGAAGGATTACACAGTTAGTTGCCTTTTTTATGTGCATTTTTATGTGTAATCAGTTCTCTATGCAGCTTTATTATAAAAGATATGCTCAACATTCTAATTTTGCATTTCACATGAACAACCTTTAAGATTTTATCCACTTTTCACATATCTTTCTATCTTTCTTTCAGGTGTGTCCTACCTGTGCAGAAAATGGAGACTGGAGGAAAGCCACCCCATTTTTAGGCACCTCTATCCGATACCCAGGAGGGAGGAAGGCGTTGAACCCCAAAACAAGGTCTGGGTGGCCATGAAAGAGCTGAGACACACGATTTATCACCCCTGGAGTGTCAATACTGTGCACATGAGGGGAAAAAAAAAAGCAAATTTCATACAGAAACACAGGACAACATGTTCTGTGCTTAATTGTAAAATGATCAAGATACTTCTCATACCTCTGTGACTTGAACTCTTTCATGATGTCGAGAAACTTGTTGTATATTCCTGGATCATTTGCAAACCGATTTTTGACTTGGTCCAAATATGACAAGGCATCTTCAACCTAAAGATAGTAAAAAAACAAAACACAATATTATCAATTTTAGCATTTAGTTCCAGATGTCCAGTCCACATTGCACTTTTACACTGCTCTTTACCAGGAAGTCTTGATCATTGCATTTTTTTTTCCTTTAGTATATTTTAGCCCTAAGAAGGAGGCTATTTTTTCTAGCCGGGGTTCATAACAACTGCACTGCTGGGGACAGTGGGGGTATCTTTTAGTTACGCCCCTGGTAAAGAGCTAACATTAGCCGACAAGCAATGAACTGATCCTTTCAACACTACTTGCATGGCTTTGTGTGGCGTACCGATAGATTGTAAATAGAGTATGATTCAGCTCCCCCTCCAACTATGATGCAATGTTCACAAATACAGTTAAACCCGACGCAGGCAAAACAAAGACAACCTAATGAAGCAGCTAATCATAAGAAATAGCTGGTTAGCCTGGCCACGGTACTTACTTTGTTCAGAGGACTGGGGGAAAGAGGAACTTCCTACAACCGAGCATTGCTTTAACCTTTTTGTACACTGCTTTTATTGACACCGTGAACAGGAAACTAACGCAAACTATGTCACTTATTGTTCTGCTCAATTGTGCAAAAGCAGCACAGTCTTGCCCTTTATTTTAGAAACACGGTGTTTAGCGGTGAATTACTTTTAACAGGCCAACAGCGAGCTAACCTGGCGTCCCTTTCACTACTCTTTCAGCAAAGACAATATCTGAAAGCCAGAGCAAAGACCAACAAAATGGTTGAGACCACTGCACTACTATCGTGTGCTGTCTTACCTTGAGCTTCTGGAAGTGCTGCTGCTGCACTTGTTTTTGTGTTATGACATAAGGCTTGTCTTGAATTTGGTTTATTTGCTTCGCGGTGCTGTGCGTCTGAATCTTCGCCATTATCCCGGCGGTGGCGATACAAGGCTAGACAGCCAGTATCGCAACTTAACACAGCAGCTTCGATCTACGTCCAATTGTTGGCTAGCCGTTTTTCTTGGTCGGGAAAGAGCCAGTCTGCCAGCAAGCAGGCTCACTCTGCCTCGCTGGACAGTCTGGCTACAACGCAAAGGCACGAAAAAGTGAGCAGAGTGAAGAGTGGTGACAGACGAGCTGCTACGCTCCACGTCTGTGCTCAAATGCAGCCATCGAAACCAACAGGAGAGGTGAAGAAAAATAAGCAAAAGACAATGGTTATCGTTTATCGTATTAGGAATAACTATTGCCTGTCTCTTTAAATTCGGCGGCAGCGGTCTATCTTGGCGTCCGGAAGCCAGAGTAGGAGTGAAAATGAAAAAAAGAGGGGTGAAAAATTGGACTGCGCAGACGCAGCTGTGGGAGGAGCGAGTTCAAGAATTAAGATTGTTCCACTCCCCCTTCAATGCTACAAAAGAACAAGGTTACTCACTGCAAAATGAGAGGTCCCACAATAATGAAGAGACAAGAGGCGATCCAGAGCAGTGCGAAGTACGTCTGCATTTATGATTACATCGTGTAAAAAGATTCATGTATCAGCGTATTCAAATGTATTTTATTTATCAGTGGCTTCGATGTAACACAATGAAGGTTAACAATGCAAATCCAGAATAAAAGTGACAACAGCTCCAACATGTTATATGTATGTTATAGATATTGTATTAGGCCTTAAGGTGCTTTAGCAGTCAATTTCCACCTCTGCAGCCACTGCTGAAAGGTCAGACCTCCTTTATTTATCTCAGGTAGTACATGCTGGGCAGGTTGATCCCACCTACAGGGAAATGGCACAAAACAATATTTACTCTAAATACATGCTCATTGTACATTTGTATGGAGTAGATGATAAATGCAGGCAACACACCACTCAACTTATAATGTCTTACCAATAAGAGATGGCACTTTTGACTTGGTCTCCATAAACAAGCCCTTGTGCACAGCGCTGAGTGAGACTGCGGACTCTTGGTACCAAAGCTTTTAAAAGTTTCTCATCTTCCTCCTGGACTTTGGACAGCAGGGCTGTAATGATATACGGTGGTAAACAAATGCACATACAGAAGTACGTAAAATTCTCTTAAAAAGTTTGGGATAGTTTTGGAAATGGTGGGAAATGAGATACCTTTTTGATCAGATGCATGTAACAATTCTGCTTCCTTCTGTGTGTTTTTCAGAGTAGCAGATTGTAGCTGCAGTAACTGTTGAAGGTACCGCAACTCCAACCACTGTGAGCGAGCATGAGAGCAGAGCTCATGTGGAGCCTAAAATCCAAACAAACAAGAATGCTCATTAAACTTGACATAATAACTGCAGAAACGAACTAACCACATTTCCTTTTTTTTTTTTAACTAGAAGTAGACTCAGTTATTAGCAGCCTGACAGAAGAACATGTGATAAAAAGCCATGTAGTAAAACTTACTCTGTATAATGGGAAAAACACGTTCTCACATAAAGTCCTAAACAATGGTGACTGTAAGCGATGAATGGAAAGCCATGAGGCGGGGATTCTTTGAGTTCTGACCCCAAACACAAAATAAGGTGTTAAACAGACAATCTCCAGTTTGCACCTGATAATCTTTAACCATGTTTTTACCCCTCAACAGTTCTGCGGTCCAATGCAAGAAGTGACAGGGTTCCCAGTTGCTTCGCTTCCTTAGAAATCAAATTTCTTACACTGGATACTGCACTGATGACATCGTCAAATTTGAGCACCAGTTTTCCTTGTATAAAATCTTGTAACTAAAAGAAAAATATATTTAAAGACATAATGAAACATTTTATATTGTAAATGTATAGGTATATTGCACATTGTAGATGTATTAAACTATACCTCTTTCTGTTGGCGAATAAGGTCTGTCTTAGCTGTGGAGTTAGCCTTTATCAGGCCTCTGATGTCTTCTTGTCTCAAATCCTGATCAAAAAAATTAATAAAAACAAATGTCAGACTTCAGCAAAACTCTTGACCCACTGGATAAATTAAAACACTACTTGGTTATGATAAACTGGACATGAGAAAAACACAAAGGTGCAAGTAAAGTATGTTTACATGACCCTTGCAGCGCACTATATATTCAGTGCTAAACTTACCACTAATTTTCTGAAGTTCAAAATGCTTTGCCACTGACTGTGAAGGTTTCGGAGCACTTCCTGTCTGCTCCTGGCTTGTCGGTCCATTTGAATACATCGATCACGGATAAAATCCCTTGTTGCCACCTGCATCACACACTGGAGCTCCACCTCCAAAGTGGACCTGGAATCACCAAACCAACCCAATACATGAAAATGTTGTTCAGTTAATTCATCATATCAAATCATCTTAAACCCACATTGCTAAGGAGTCATTATGAAGCTCCTCGACAAAACCAGACATCTCCTGTTCAGCGTCCTTCTTGTGAGAAAGCAGTTGGTTCCTAAGTGTTGTCACCCTCACTCGAGTTTGAGCCAATTCTACCAAACTCTGTTCTACCTCCTCCCATGCAGCCTGGAAAAAAAACAGGCAAGTAAATTACACTGCAACTAATCGTTACATCATTGCAGTCCTCATGTTGCACCTGTATGAGAGTCTTAACAGGTGGTAGATCTTCTGCTGTCTCTGCTGACATATCCATAAGGTGATCATCCTCAAAGCGGAACCTAAAACACAGGCAGAATATAGTAACTAACCATGTACTCAATTGAGCTTAATACAACAGTGTTTCCCATTAGTAGAAGAGACTAGTGGACTCCCATAGTCTAAATGTCTTCCTGATAGTCTGAAAAGAATGTACACTAAACATAGTATAACGAAATCTCACTTTGTTGTTCCTTGTATTATCATCCACACAAAAACGTAACTACAAAAAGACTGCTAAAATATCAAATACAGGCAATAAGTGACATTTAAACTCCACAAATAGAATGCAAGAGAATTATTTGTACCACTATCTATGGGAAACACTACACATTTACCAATAATACTGTCATACTTTAGAGCAGTCACATCACGAGTCACATCTAATGACCCAACTTTCTCCTCAAGGTCTTTCTGCTCACAAACAGCTAGATACTGCAGTGCTGAGAGGATTTGGTTTGGAGGATAGCCACACAACAGGTCCTGATAAAAGTCACATTGAATATAATGAAACAACTTTAATTCAGAATGCTCAAACTATTAAAGAAAAAGCACTCACCTCAGCAGCACTCAACCAGTACTGAAACACTGAATTTCTCTGTTCACGCGTTATACTATAGGGAAACAGAAATATGACTTAGGCAAACTTTATTGATCCACAAGGGAAATTATTTGACACAGTAGCTCACACATCACAATATATGATAATAACAAATATATAGAAATGGTAATAAATTCCAAACAAGTGGCAAAAAAATAGTGACAAGATAGAGACAGGTGTCAAATAAGGCATATTGTAATTATATAAATGTATATGTACAAGTCAAAAAAAAAGGCAATAAAAAAAAATCTTTGCTTTGTACAAGAGGTCATAAGGAAGTATGTGTAAGACCAAATTATTGTTTATTTGTACTTGTCATTTTTAAATAATACTTACAGCTCAGTTTTCAGTTCACTCTCCTGTAATGACTGATAAAACTGTATCCTGTCATTACACAACTCTCGCACTTCACGCTAATCAAGAAATCACAAAATATACACACTTTTAATGACTCGATTTAAATGACAAGCTAACAAGACTTATTAGTGGCCAAAAGAAACAAATCATTACTTACTAGCACTTGTGCTTCTGTGGCAGCTTTAGAGTTTAGACTTTCTTTATCGCTTAACGATTTTTTATCAAACAAAACTTCCACCTCAGCTTTCCTATAATACAACAGTAACATAGGCAAACAGTAAATACTTTTTCCATGATGTAACCTCTTCATCCCTGGTTTTCTCACCTGGTCATCTGCTCTAGAGCCTGGCTGTGCCCATTGATTTTTTTGATGTCATCTACAAGCACCTGGCGATCCTGGACACAGTGCTGCTTTAAGGACAAAAGAAGAAGCTCCCTGCAGCGGTTATCCTCAACCTGTGCCCATGTGCGCCCAATCGACCGCTCTGTGGAGAAATCAGGGCCAAATTTATAAAATGCACAATAAAGCTCAACAGCCCTGTCTCCCTCCGGGGTCCAGAGGCAAAATTCATGCTGTTAAGTTGTTTAATTGCTTTTAATTTTACCTTTACAAAACACCAATATTTAATAAATATTTAAACTTTATAATATAAACTTTTAAATGTTTTTTTTTCTTTCTCCAGTTGCACAGAGGACATAAGTTTGTCTATAAAGCCCTTAACCTTGTTTCCCTATTTAAGTGAACTCCAGTCCACTACTCAGACAGGGCATTAACGTCAAGCAGGCAGCTTCTACTGAAGTCCCCAGAGCCCGGCACAAACACTTGGGTGATCAGGGTTTCTCTGCCGCTGGCCACAGGCTCTGGAACAGTCACCTGATATGCACAACACTACAAACTTTTGCCTGTTTAAATCCAGACTCAAAACTCATCTATTCAGACAGGCTTTTAACACTTAGAAATGTAGTGACACTTTGCACAGTTTGCTTTATTTAATTGTTTAATATTTGGAAAGTTTCTATATTGCATTGGTTTTATTGGAAGGTCATTTGGTCACCTTGAGTGTTATAAAGGGCTCTATAAATAAAGTTTGATTGATAAGATAATATAATCACCTAGTTACCTTCAGTCATGCTCTTAAAAACATATTTGAATTCTTTGAAAAGGTGGTGGATGAAAATTAATGGGAAAATGACAAGCAAACAAACCTTGTGTGGCTAGTTGCTCCTCTGTTCCACTGATCTGTGAATCCAAGTGTGCGATTTCAGCAGCGAGTTGCTCTATTTCTTTCTGAAGGTCTTTCTGTTTAGCGGCTTCACTTTTGCCCTCTGCTTGTTTCATCTGAACAAGATGTTAAAAAGTGATCAACCAATAACTGTTTATAATTTGGTTGATAAGATATTGGCAACAAACCTTATTTTCTTCAAGCATGTTGTACCTAAATAGAAAACAGTCAAAAACAATGAATTAAAACAATAAAAGACAAGATTTAGATTTAGATAAAGA
Source organism: Scartelaos histophorus (assembly GCA_000787155.1). NCBI lineage: Eukaryota > Metazoa > Chordata > Actinopteri > Gobiiformes > Gobiidae > Scartelaos > Scartelaos histophorus. The sequence continues at coordinate 24,219 of KN493074.1, forward strand.
TTTAAAAAGAAAAAAAGAATACCATTTAAGATTCCCACGGATCATCTTTATTTTCCTGTACAAATACAAGAACCAATTAGTGCTCATATTACTGTATCACACTGTAATCTAAACACTACAAGTCAAGTCAAGACATGGGACGAAATTAAATAAACAAACCTTTGATGATATACATGTTGAATCATATATTTCCAAATCGACTTCCCTGTTCCCACACAGAGCCTGTAACGTGCACATATTTAAGTATAAAGAGATAGTTAATACTAAAATAAATGAAACAAATGAACACATACGTTTTGAAATAGCTGTCGTTTGGCAAACTGTCCGGAGGAAGGTTGAACTCTTCTGTCGCCCAACGTTTTAGCTCCTGAACCAGATTTCTGTCCGCCATCATAAACTGTGACAAGACACGTTTGCGTCGTAACAAGCAGAAAAATATTCACTGCCAGTATGAACAAAAACGTTTAGACATTACAGAAGAAAAATGAGCGATGTTGTTTTTAAGAAACTTCAACCTCCCGCCCATTACGTCATTTCCGCCGCTACTTGTTCTCGTGTGCACAACTCAGACGTGCACAACGCCCCCAGCGTTACAGTTTACAGTTACAGTTATGCCAAAACAGCACAAATACACCTTTGACATTATATTCAATAAAATATATTTTCTCCCCTCATTTCGAACCAAGGATTTTTGGTAATTTTGGCATACACCCCATAAACAAAAAAACAAGAGACTTTTAGCAGACATTTATTTTGGTAGTAACCACAAAGAATCAATCTTGTAGTGTATGTCTAGATGCACAGCATTAGACTTTTTATCCACTGATGAAGATTTGGCGTTTAACGTTCACCACTAGAATTTGTCAGTTCAAATAAGCAGTGGTCACAAAACATGGTGCATACACATTCAAATAAATAAGACCTGAGTTGAACATAAGATAATGCACAATATATGTGGTGCAGATCACAACCTCTTTCATGATATTCCATGTTGAACAAATTAATCATAGGGGAAAGTAAAAAAAATATACTGTAAAACCCCGTTAAATTAAAATAGAACATTTCAACAATGTTCAAATAACCATTAACAATAAGATGTCTTGGATGGTTTCACAGCCAAATCTAAAGACAAGTTCAGATTGTATCCAACATCCATAGCACCATGCAAGACTTGAGGCTTGCTTCAGTCTTTGGTCACCGTATCCTTGTGAAAAGATTTAAAACCGATACAGATTCCTGAAAACAGGAGGAAACAACAATTACCCATTTTAAACTATGCAAGTGATGCTTTTTTAAAGTGTAAAATGTAATCTAACCTTTGTTGATCTTGTTTTACTAAATACATTCCAAAATCGAAGCGTCTCATCTCCAGCTCCTGTTACTATGGCCTCACCATCTGGAGACATTGCCTACAAAATGTTTTTTATATTTACATACATGAAGCAAAACACACAATTTATACAATTAGCAAAATGTATGAAGTATAGGTCACTGACCAGATATAGAACGCGGTAAGAGTGTCCAGTCAGTTTGGCCACCTGTGTGAGAGCCGGGTATTTCCACACCAGGATCTGGTTCTGAGAGTAGCCGTGGGTGCTCACCTGTAAAATGGACAAAATATTAACTAAAGCCTATTTAATAAAATCTCAGACTAGGGAACATATTTAAATGTGTACTCTGCAACTTCTCTGGTGAGGGGTTATTGATCTGCATGGAATGTTCCACAGTATTGCATTAAACTAATCCATCCTGCATTTGTAGCATTACAGTATTCTTCAAAAATATCTCACTGGTGCACTATGTAACTTTTCTGGTGGAACTTTCATCATATGTTGATCACCTTGAGAATGAGATGCATGTTTGAGCAACACCTGTGACTTTAATGCTATACTTGCCCTGTTTACTTGAGAGCTTTAAATCTTATTAAAATAATTTAATTGGGAATAATAAATGAATTCTGCTTTAAAAATGCCATTGAGGCACATTTCAAGCAAGTGGTGGGTTCTGCGATATATAGTGAAACTTTAAAATCATACATTTTGAACGGTGGTCACATACCAGCTCGTTAGCGTGCTTGGACCAGGCCAGATTGCACACTTGCGAGCCAGTGTCCATGCACTGCAGTGGCTGGGAGGTCAGAGTGTTCCAGAAGCGGATGCAGCGATCGGCCGTGCCCCCTCCTGACGCCAACAGCCCGTGCTGATGAGGGGACCATGCAATGGCTTTCACTGCAGCCAGGTGGTCCATGTATGTCTGAACTGGACTCAACGAGGAGTGATTCCAAATCAGCAACTGATTATCAAAAGAGACAAGACCATCAATTATTAAAGAAATAACATGACAAAAAGTAGAAAATAGTAGGTACCTTGTTATCATTGCCACCAGAAGCAAGTAGCTGGTGATCTGTACTCCATTTTAAACCACACACTTCTTGTCTGTGTCCCTGCAGCCTTCGCTCAGACTGAAGAGGAGGAGTTCGCACGTCTCTTTGAAGAATCATACGGTCGCGGCTACCTGAAGACAACTGATCTGCATTCCAAGCTAGTGCTCCTGCATGAAATTTAAAATCTCAAAATTAATTTAAAGTAAATTTAAAAAGTGTCACGCAAAAACTTGTTCTCACCAACTCTGGCAGTGTGTCCTTCTAAGGCAAAGAGTTTCTTTCCAGCACCAGCATCCCAAATCTGAACATAGCCCTTGTGAGTTCCCACAGCCACTAAATTACCCTGAAATCACAGATAATTGTCTCATTAAGAAATTTACTACAGTAAAACTGGGAAATACTTGATCTCACCCTTTCAGACCACCCAACGGATGTGACAGAATCTCCCTCCACAGACAGATCACACAATCTTGTGACCTGATAAAGAGATTAAGATTTTAAGTAAATTTAATTGCAGAAAAGATAAAAGGAAAGAAAATAAATCAATTACCTGACTTGTGCATGCACTCCAAAGGTACACACATGTGCCCAAACCAACACTGAGGACATTAAGTGATGACCAATCAACCAAGTTCAGATAAAAGTCATCTTGAAGCTCTGGGGCATCTAAGACTTTAAAGGGGATTTTTGAAATCTTACGAGTTGGCTTCCTGGGAGAACGTAGCAATTTCTGACTATAAAAGAAAAAGCAAATTCTTTACAACAGCAACCTTATGACGAAATATACAACTAATATTACAGTCCATTAGTGTACCTTTTATTTGAAACAGGTGATAGAGAATATGGAGAGATGTTAGAGCCATTGTCAGACGGTGATCGTCTGGTGTTTAATGTGTACTATAAACAAATAAAGAGAAGGTGTGATATTGCATAGCCTTATTATTGTGAGTGCATTACACAAAGTACGTACATTGAAGAGACTTCTCTTTTCAGGAGTTGCTGGTTGTAGACGTCGATCTTCAGTTTGAGGGTCATGAATCTTTTCTATACCAGCTCCTAACAGCTCATTCTTCAACAAAGCAGAATATGCCAGCCCATCCGCTGCAATCACAGCAGAATGCACTTAAATGACACACCACAAAACACATTCATTTACTTCTCTATTTGATCCATTTACCTTTATTGGTATCAGAAGAGGCTTCCTTTGTCTTTCGATTCTGGTTTTGTGTCTTCTCATTTTCCTAAAAGTACACATTAAATTACTCTTAAGTGCTTGTATTCCATGCATTGCTTGCAAACAACATTTTCTTACACTGATTTTGTGAAAATTGATACTCCAATTGGCTCCTGCTCTGGTGGGAATGAATCTGTCTCCAAGTTTACTTGGTGATGATAAAGGGGATCTTGGTGTCCGAAATGCCTGCAAATATTGTTGTAATTTATCAACATATTTGTTAGTAGAGCAGAAAATGTGTTGAAAAAAAAAGTCTTACTATAGGATTCAAATTGTCATTCTGAATGTTTATTTGACGAAGGAGGCGGTGCTCATACTCCGGGTCCATTGTTAGAGAAGTTAATCTATTAGAAAAAGAAATAAATTGTTTAGTGAGAACAATCAAGTAAGCTGCAAACAAACCTATGACTGTATCCATGAATAAAGGTGGGTTTATGCCTTTGTGTTGATCTATTATGCCATGACAGTTCATTTTAACCAAACTATACAGTAGTTCAAGAATCCACCTGGCCCTGAGATGGCCTAAATGATCCTTAGCAAATTGAAAATCAAAATCTAATGTCGACTTGCAAAAATAATGCCAATCGCTGGGTTAGCAACAAAAGCTAGTGATAAATAAAATGATTTCTGCCTTTGACAACTCACCTACAACAACCAACAGAGCGTAAATAGCAGCGCAGAGACAAGCGTTCGGACGGACACAACAGTTTATGGAGATTTAAAGGTAAAATACTGTTATATTAAGGTTTTTCAGGCGTTATTAGGTTAAAGGGATGAGGCCAGTTCAGCTACAGTCTATGGTGTGCACCGATGCATTGTGGGAAACGCTGGGGCTATGACGTCAGTCCTTTGCCACAACAAATCATGACAACAAATGGCAACAATCTCAATCTTTATTTTTATATAGATTCTTAATTTAAAACAACGAGAAAAAAAAACCCAAACAAACAAAAAAACGGGTTCATCTTTAGACAGAGGCTCGAGTGGGGTAAATATATTTTTGCTTATTAAGGAAAATGTTTGATGAAATAGTTTTGAATTAATTTGTGGTTCTGTATGTTTCTACAAATCACAAAGTTTACCTCAAACATCCTCAGGTAATGTCAAATAATACGACAAACCAGGGTTGATTATTGAAAATGAGCTGTTTGGTGTTGTAGTTAAGCTAGAATACCGACAGAGGGCGCAGTGCTACTTAAAGAGGCAGGTGAAGCTGTAGAAATGGACTATTATTGTCATTTGGGCCTCACATTTGGCGCACATGGCCCCTACCTGCTCCCAGATTAGGGAATAACAAGATTGAATGTGTATGGAGTAGTGATGATTGTTGTGTGTGTATCCAAAAGAGGGCCCAAGCTGTGAGGCGCCTCAAATACAGCTACACTAATCATTTTTTTCTCAGTAGAGTTACTTGATAGTTTTAATCTTTTGATCTAATCTTCAGATGAAAAGAAATAGGGATGAGCAATGTTGGTTCCAATATCAGTATTAGTAATATATTGAGTAAGATATTGATATCCACTTCAAATACATTTTTTTGAGCCATTGTAGTTTTTGTTGTGTTCTTTTTATGTCTGTGCATCACTTTGGAAACTGATTTGTTTGTGCTATATAAATAAAGTCAATAAGCATTTGATATTGTTATCTGTCTAATACTGAAAATTTAGCAATTATCTGGCACCAATATTTTATCTGTGTGTTCCCATGAGCATCAAATTTGTCTTTTTGAACATTTTAACGATTAAAGAAAATAGAAAGCAATTAAAAATAAATAAATAATAATAATAAAAAAATATATATAAATATAAATCTATTTTATACTCTAGATAAATACTTTTGTTATTATGTTTACAAAAATGAAAAGTTAATTTGTGAACTTTGCTATAACTTAACATACATTTTTCTTCATTGGTCACCTCTATGGTCACAGCAGCAAGGCAAATATTGAATATCGGCTACAAAAATCACCACCCGTATGGAGAAACATGGCATGAATAAACATGTTCCTACTGAAAGACCCACATAACTGTCTGGCGCCAACAGGACCCTTTGACCCCTCCCCTAAAGTGACCTCCAATTATGTCACACGAAAAGCTGTGACATCCCATTCACAGGCACACCTAATCGTTAATTCTGCTTTTTTCACCCTTAATTATCTTGAGCAAATGACACGTTTTTCCAATAAAGAAGCTGTTGTAGAGCTGCATACCACGAAATGGGTCAACAGATCATTCATACTCATCAGGTATTAGAGCTAATTTTGTTATTTTCTTTCAATAATTATCCACCAGGTGAAGAAAAAAATAATAATAAAAATACATCTTACCTAGAACAAAGAACAGTGTGTTTCTTGTTTCATTTTTAATTCCTTCTACACACCCCACCCCCATAAGACATCTGTGTTATTATGTGGCTTACCCTTTTACACCATATAGTGTGTTTGGAAATATTGATTTATCTCTGCGATCCAGATGTCCAGGCCACATTGGGTTATGTTGCCAAATAAGCACATGTCAAACATGGTCAGCCTTATATTGCAATATTTAAAGGGCTCACAGTACTATGTTATTTTCTGATCTATATTATAATACTGTTTTCTCATCAAAAACATACCTGTGCTTTGTTTCATACACCAAAAGACTCTGCATATTTAATTTGTCTCTCAAACAAAAAACATTTCCACCTTGTCATGTCATGTCGTAATACAGCTCCACTGTGTTTTTAAAATCCATATGCCTTCTAAACAAAAGATGAAAGGTACCTTTAGTTGATATCACAAGGTGGAACAGAGCATTTTGAGCTTTAAAGATGTGGATAGACAATAATAAAGGGCAACTCAAACATGTAGGAATGAAACAAAACACAACTCCCAAGTGTGAACAAATTCTAACGTGAATAAACCAAGTCAACTTTGCGTAATATAACACCAAATAGCAGCAGTTTTTGTTTCTTTATAACAACATCTAACGTTATTTAGAAATTATTATTGTGAAACACTATGTATTTGCACTCATTTGATCTGTATTTTTTCCCCACAACTTCTTTTGTCACAACTGCTCAAGTTAAATGAGTGCTCCTAATTGTGACTATAGCATTGGTGCCAAACTGTCCAGCATTTAGCCTGTGTCTTTAGTCTGAGCTCGGCCTGGTTCCTAATCCCTGGGCTGTCAGAGCTTCACTCTGAACTCATCCTGCAACACAGGAAAACGCTCTAATTGGGGGATTTTCTACATCATTAACTCTGATGAGCATCCATCCCTCTGTTCACTTTTTCTTTTACACTGCAGATTTAATCTGGTAAATAAGTCCCACATTTGCACAGTCTAAATTTACATTTTGCAGTTACAACTGCAACATATTGCATATCTATAAAGCTACAGCAATGTTGCTTTTATTAAATTTTATTGAATTCTGTGAGGCAGATTAGAATCTTGACAAAAAACCATGGGTTTTAGTCACATGATTACTTTCTGCTTTGAAGGACTTAAAAAGACTTTTCATCATTCAGATGATATATTTTGATTTGGGTAGTTTAATTTAATTGTTTTATTGGTCTTCACTGAAATCCATGAACAAAATAAAATTTAAAAACCCACTTGAATCATACATGAACATGTGCTTTTGTGGCTGTACGGCCAGTCAGCCTGCCCAGGTCCAATTAGGCAGTGGGGGCATGTGGGTGAGAGTCCCCCCTGGAACGCTCTGATTGATTGGAGTCTCATCTTCCTAACAGGCTGGCACACTGCCATGGAAGCCCAAGCTCTGGGGAAAGAAGGGAGAGTGGGGGAGAAAAGCTGGCCCCATACGACAAGGTGAGATACAGGGCACCACTTTAGTCAAAAAGAAAGAAAATGTGTCTCTTCCGGTGTATGTCAGATGACAACGATTACTGTAGTAATCTGGATTGCTCTGTGGAGGAAAATAGTCTGGTTTTGTGGGAATCTGCTCCCTGAACATTATAGAAAGAAATAACAAGGCATGGTCTAACAAACTATATTTATTTTTCTTGACAAAACTTTGCATTTCCAGAAAAAAAAGAAAAACAAAAAAACAAACAAACATGCAGGTCATACCTCCAGCAAATTTTCACATAAAAAACACAAGTCGAGTGCATGTTGTCAAGTAACCTTTGGCTTATACTTGGAACGCAGTTACAGGACTGTACCAACCAAAAAAGCTGCAATGGAGCATGTTGATCTGTGTTGTCCACTAGTTCAGCCATGGTTACGTAAGCAGTCAACATCTTTTGTTTATTTCACATTTTTAGTTTTGAGGGTCACATTTTCACATTGTGTGAAAAAAAACAAAAAAAAACATAGCAATGAATTGCACTTTGTATAAAAAACCAAAAAGTTGATGTCTTTTACACTGTATTAGCGTTCAGTTATTATATTGATAAAATAGTCAACAAAATATACACATTGATGGGAAATGTAACTCAATGCACAATTAAAATGTCAAAATATAATAAAGATAAGCAAGAGAAGTATGTGTCCTCTTTTGAAGCCAAACAAAACCATGTCATGGTTACAAGGCCTAGTTAGGGCAGCCTGAGACCGTTTCCTACACAAAGGGGATACACTTGGATCAATTGTGCTGAACAAAGAATAAACAATATGGGGTGCGGGATCACATAGGGCCTTTTCTGTTGCTCTGCACGTCCACACACCACCCATCCTGAGCTGCCAACAGGTCTAGCATCTCCAGCATCACTCAAGCACAAAGGCTTACATTATGCACTGGCCTCTCATTTCAGTTCACCCATTCACTTCCAGCCGTAATTACTTGTTTACTAAAGATCAAACATTGCAGCTTGGCAAAATTTAATTTTTTTGGTATATTCTGAGTTCAAAGGTGCAAAATAGTTAATTAAGCAGGAGTTAATTGAAATCATTTACTTCATCACAATTTTACAAATAGTATTTGTAGTAATTTTCTTAGGGTTAGGGAAATAGGGATATGGCAACAATTTATTGTCGTGTTCATCAACACAGCAATCAGTCATCAATCACTTTTATCACTTAATGGGGAAATCCTGTTTTTAGGCATACAAAATATAATATGTTAAATTATTTTTTGTAATTATATCTTTAGGTTAATGCCTAAAAATAAAAATAATGGCTTGCAAAAATAACTTCTCATATTTTTGAGTATTGTGTGAAGTCATCATGCTAACTCGGTTAGCAGAGATGACAAATATATCACTGTTTGCAGTGCTGTTCAGGTGCATTTAAACTGCTACAATCTCATGGTATGGTATAGCTGCAGCTGTATTTTCTTTGTTTGTTATTAAAAAAAAAAAAAAAAAAAAAAAAGAAAAAAAAAAAAA
>KN493074.1:41261-55540 GCA_000787155.1 Scartelaos histophorus
TTATATTAAAGCCCATATTTTCTGATTTATGTTGAAATTTTGTTTCCTCATCAAAATTATACCTGCAGTGGTTTTCATTCACATGTTTAACAGACAACCCTGCATATTTAGACTGAGTTTTTCTCTCAAACAGAAAACACCCTGACACACCTTGTGATGTCATGTACATGTCATCCCTGCTATTGTCAATTACTACTGAACTAAAGGTAAAAGGTAGCTGTTAATTTTACTAATTATTACTCAAATATAACTCAAATTATAAATAAAATACAACTCCAGGTATGTTTTGAGGAGGCAACAACATTTATAATAATATATAATATAATATGGCTTACAGCTCTCAGTTTTGCATAAGACAGTACTTTTAATAGATCGTCATAGGTACCGCTTACAACTGAGCTATATCGCTTTTTGCAGTGTTACCATTTGTTTAAACAGCCCTAAAGTAGCGTAACATGCCAATAAATTAAGCCTCTGGGTTTAGGCCTAATTTAATTACGGAGCAATAAGAGGGCTAATGTGACTCCTTAAACCTGCACGTTTACGATGCACTATGTTGGCAACAAAACAACATGAACAGGGTAATTAACAATTACTTTGACATGTTAAAATAAAGCAACATTTACATTTAACTAGACCTAATGATGTCAGATTTTTTGGTGTATTGTTATCACATTATTGCAGATGAAGTATTTAAAATGTGAAACCTTTTCCATAATCTCAGTCACAATATGCAGCCCAGTGTTCAGGATAACGCCCAACAGACGAACCAAGTTTTTGTGCTGAAGTTTTCTGAAATGTGAAACTTGTTAAGAATTTCATCAATTGCAAATATTAGTTAGTAAAATAATGAATTAGGGGCTCACGTCATGACAGTGGTCTCACGTAGAAAGGCCTGAGCTGTCACGTCACATTTTATGATCTTTACTGCCACCTTCTGGCCCATATACTCTCCTGCATAAACAGCTAGAGGGGAAAGATATATTATAAAAAATAAATAAAAATGAAATGAAATGAAATAAAATAAAATAAAATAAATTAAAATAAAAACAACCCCTTTCCATTCTAAATATACCTCCAAACTCGCCCTCCCCAATTCTTTCTGCTACAGTCAGTTTATTTATGTCCAGGAGCCATCCAGCTGCAAAAAGGGAAAAAGATTGTGATCAATATTGTAAATAAATAAATAAAATGTTAACAATTCCACAACTGACAAGTCCATTGCACACAAATAACATTCAAGTAAGAATTAATTACTGTAATAACTTGATAATCTACTGTTATAGGCAATAAAACGTTGTTAATAATGCTGACGATATTTGTCACTGTCACACACTGACAAATATAGTCAGTACAAGTATAAGTACAATATAGTGACATACAGTTGTTTTATTTAAAAGCTAGTGAGGTACAAACAAGGTACATTTTTCAGAGGAAACTATGACTTACTTTTAGACAATTCTATTTCTGCAGACTTGGTTCCTGTTTTTGGTTTAGGCTTGAGTAATCTGGTAGCAATGAATCCTTTGTTTTTGGAGTAAAACTAGGACCAACAAACATAAAGCAGTTAATTTGACTGTGATGACAAGGTGGAAAAGTACCGTAGTCTCCAAAAAGATGATGAGAAACTTGCACCTTCACACAGACAGCTGATTTGACTGGCTTTCTTTAGAGGCATCCTGGTGTGGGCTATCTTTGTCTTACAGCAACGAGGCTTTCACTGCATCCGACTAACAAGCCAAGTGCAGATAAAACTCTTCATGAATTTTACATTTGACAACTGTTATTTTTACACCATTGTCTGTTGTTCTGATGGGTTCATGCTACAAATATAGAGTATACAATAAACACTGTTCATGTGACTTTGACAGAGGCCATAATTTGGAAGGATTTGTACTTTAGGAGATCATATAAATTACATTGAGTTCCAGTTTAATGATGACATTGTGATGAAATGCCAGTTACAGAATGACTCCTATTATCAATTAAAATAAATGAGCCTACATTATAAAAGACTGTTCTTCTGTTCTGCTGAATCTGTGCTATGTGTTTACCTGTTTCAATAATGGATTTAAAAATTCATTTCTTAACTAATAATTGAGATGAAAAATATTTCTCAATGTACTAGTGAATAGTTACTTTTAAAGCAATTTTAGATAAGTCTTGACTGCAATTGTGAAAAACTTGTCACAAATATTAAGAATAGTACTCTATTAGACACTGAAATTAATTAAATTTAAGTTAAAATTATATATTCTGATATCCCTAATTTAAACAATATGAAGTGAATGCACTATGTTACTTTGTGAACCCTTACCTCAACCATATCGATGAGGTTGTAGAAAAACTGCTGGTGGTCAATGGTGAGCTTGTTGTCATGGTAAAAGACGCGATAGTGTATCACCTCTGCAGAGACAGCGACACAGAGGACGTAGTCTCCTGGATGTCGGATCGATTCCCGAACCAGGAACAGGCCGTCTTCAGCAGGCTGCAGTTTAGACACAGCCTCTGGACCTGTGATCCTTCCATGAAACCAGCTGGAGGGGCACACATGTATCATTACTCTAAAAAAGTAGTAATAATACTATAACATTGGGCAGGTGAAATATGTAATTTAGGGGAAAAAAGATTTTCAACTTAAAAATATGTGCAAAATCATTGCAGTTTTTAAATTCCAGGTTAAAATCCTTCCAAAATAAAGGAAACATCAAATAGGATAAATTCATAGACTGTATATATAATTATAGCTTTATATGGTCTTTTGTTAAACAATATGAAGTCATTCTGGTGATAGAGAGTGACTAATAATGACTTCATGTAACTTCCACATTTTTTATTTGAGATAATGTATGGTCCTTTGAATGTTATGTTGTATGACTATGCTCCCAAAACAGAGCTCATGTCTCAGCACAGACCACAGACGTGGGTAGAGTAGACAAACATTTTGAATAACCAAAAATGTACTCATATACACTCAAGTACGAGTAGTCTACAAAGTCAAGTAATTGTACTTGAATGAAACTGAGTAGTCTATTTCTCACCTGTAACAATGATATAATACAACATCATTGTCTCCATTACACACAACACAGCACCTTGTGAATAATTATGAAAAGAAGGACTTACGGCATTAGGCTGAGGCTGGGGGTCACCTGAATGGCTTTTCTTTCCCTCAGGTCAGTGGCGCTGATGAGACCCTCTTCACCTGTGCTGTTGTGCCTGCACAAGTAAAGCCCCTCTTTCTGCAACACAAGTTATCAACAATTCACTGTAGCACTGAAAGTTACCCATAGAGTTAGGTAGTGGTACCATAGTTTTATTGAGGACTGTGATGAGGTCTCCTTTGTGGTAGAGCAGCTCTCCACATTTAGGCTTTGTGTGGTCCTTTTTCGCCACACACTGAGTCCCCACAGCCCAGCTCATCTGACAACAAACAAGAAGTTTTGATTACTGATACACCAATGAGCTTTTTTGAGTCACATTTAATTCAGTTCATTTTTATAAAGCCCCAAATCACAACAATTACCCCTTACGGCTTAACAAGATTGATTTAACATAAAGTTAAAAAATCAACTCGGCATTTGTCACTAACAAACAAGCAGATTAATTTAAAACCAGACAAATTTACTTTTTTTTTTTAATTGAGTTTTCACTTACCTTAGAGTTTCAAAGCTGCAAAACTCTTGTCACCAGGTTCACCTCATCTCAGCATCTGGTAACCAAACTTTGAGCCTCTTTTACAGAGCAGACAGAGCGTCTCTTTCCTGATTTCCGTCTCTTTCCTACTTCATCACGTCACGAAAGGTAAAATCATCTTTGCTGCGATCTCTTCCGTGGGCTTTCACTGTCTCGCACCTTCACCGAGTTTCCACGAGTCTCCACTTCTCGTCCCACAGTATTTAAAAACACATGTATATTTGATAAGTCACGCGAGACTCACACGCGAGCTCCGTCCTCAGCTGCGCGCGGCTCCAGGACAGTAACACAAACTGTGTGTAGTCATTATGTGAACAGCATGAGACATACAAGAAAAACTGTTCGGTGACGCCAAGTTAAAAGATTTTTATTTTCTCACTTTTAAGCAGTACTACAAAAGTGGGAAACAACGTCTGACAGCAGTCACTAATAACAGGTATATTTTTATGCTCAAATTAAATGGTCTTAAATTATGCTTCAACACAATAAAAAAAAAGTTACGTTCTAAAACAAACTCAAAATATTACCTGCATGACTTCAGTAATTATAAATATAATAATTTGTGCAGGAGTAAGAGAGAGTCTTGTAATCACTTCAGTCTATATTAAGTCTTATGCAAGTATAAGATTCCATTTAGCGAATAACATTTGGTAGATAGGTGTACATCTCCAAAGGATACAATTATGACATTCAGTAACAGCATTAATTCAATTTCGCATGCCACTACTGAAACTTTGTAACAAGTTTTTGAAATTTTCTGCAGGAGCTCATGCCTCATGTGAATTTCAACTATTTTACAAAACAAAAACATTTGTGTTAGAATGAACCATTTTATAACATAGCATTCAACACATTATTGTGCCATATTTTTTTCTAAGCGCAGAGTACTGCTTTGTGTGACACTATAGCTCACAGTAATAATTACTGTTATACCAGTGCAGATATACCAGTTAGACCAACTTATCTTCATATTTAGGTGTTTCTTTTAATTAAAACCTAAGTTGCAGAAGCATACAGAGCAAATACTTTCTGAAAATATATAATTACAATATATAGCTTTGTTTTTATTCTCACTAAAGTTCTCCAACTTAAACACTTGATCCTAAATCCATTATATGTGTGTGTCACGTGGTGTTTTAGATAAGTCTGCACTTTACTATGTAAGTCATGTAAACTATCAAATCAACAGAAGTCAAGCTGTTTCATCCTTCTTGTCTTTTTTGCCTTCACCCTCTCCTTCGCCGGTGTCACTGGCGTCCCGTCTGCGTTTGCGATTGCGAGCACTGGCTTTTGAGGCAGGCAGAGACTCCATCCCCAAAACTTTATGTATCTGACGGAAAGCAAGGAGTCGCAGGGCATGCTGGAGGGGACAGGAAATAAAGTCAAATTTACCAATACAAATCACAAATGTAGGTCAGGTTCAGCTGATAGGTCCTTTAACCTGTGCGCTTGCTGTTATATCTTCTCTTGCTTGAGGTGTCAGACTTTGTAGAGCATCAGTTTGCTCCTTCTCACAAGGATCCAGGATCCCGGGTCCCTCTGAAAAGAGTGGGACCTCAGGTTGGTAAAGGCTTAGATGATAAACCGCGTGTGTTGTACATAGTTTATAGTGCATATACTGCATAGTATGCATAGTATATAGTAGCATTCCTGACCTGGGAGCAGGATACCAGTTGAGATGGACTCCAGGACCCTGCGCATGGCCTCTCCAGGGCTGAGTGGCCCTGCAGCACTGCTGATGACCTTCTCAACCAACAGCTCCATCGCCTGAAAAAAAGCAAACAACAAAACAGATTTTTTAAGAGTTGGATTACATTTGTATGAGTATGTATGGTACAAACTTTAAGGAACAGCGGTTAAACCTTCATTAAACACTACATTACCCAGTCAGGCATCTTCCCCCAGGTCGGCACCCGTTGGCATAAATCTCTCAACACTCGGATGATGATGACGCAGGACTGTAGCCCATTGGCTCGAGCCTTAAAAATATGCAGCAATATGTCCAATAATTTGGTGAATATTTTAAACAACAAAAATATTTTGTCAAAGGACTTACCTGGAACCATTTTGCATGACGCAGAGCAGCCAAGTAATCCAAACATTTGTTCTTGTTCAAGATATCAGGTGGGTCCTTTTCGTCCACACCTATGACAGATAACATGCTCAAAATTACAGGCTTAATTCACTTTACATGAAACACACCTATAAAACACAGAATTTTATCCTTCTTAGTCGAGTTCTATTCCTTAAGTTTTTAAATATACATCTTTTCATTGATGGTGTAGCGTAAAACAAACAATGTACCCAATTAAAATAACTTGTTTACAGAGAAAGAAATAACCAATTTAATTTAGAAGACAATAGAAAGGAAATCCAATGCACTCAGTATGAAGAAGTATATTCGAAATATAAAAAAATATAGATCTGAAAAAGTGAAATAAAGTCAAGAAAAGACCTAAACTGCTAACAAACTTGTGTCTCTGTTACTGTGCAGGTCACATGCTACATAAACTTTATAAAAAGCAGCAACAACAATCCTTCTGATATGATTTCTCTCCACTAAGTGCTTGGGATTTCCTGTGCTTGATTTGTTGTGGCATTAATTAAGTGCAATATGATTTTCTTTTATTACCTTAGCCTGACTGAGCAGCCAGAAAGGCACACACAATTGTACACATTTAAGTACTCCAATATACAGCAGCTGCAAATTGTAATGCAAAAAAAACCTTCTTAAAAATTGTGCCATTTACAGGAATCCATCCACTAATGCAAAGAAATGAACATACAGACAAAATAATATAATGTGCAATGATGTGAAAAGACCAAAGAAAAATAATTTCACTTACAGATCTTCTGATAGTTTGAGAACACTGATAAACTAGCCTCTTCTTACTAGACATATATGTTTTTTCTAGGGCCAATTCTTTAGACTCCAGAGACAAATGTTTGCACTAAAATGTTCAATTAAAACTGTATGCATATTTATTAGGCAGCTTATGGACCAATAAAAAAACAAACCTTACTTACTTCACCCATGTTTCACAATGAAAGATAGGTCATTTCACATAAAAATTAAATACAACATAATTTATGGGCATCTCTAGGTTGATTACTTTGCATGAATGGATAGGTCAATGGCACGTTTAAAAATATATATACCATTTGCAGCCAGTGTACATAGCCTTTGTCTATACAGTGTTGGTAAAGAGAGTTTTGAAATTGTAATAAAATGGTTATACAGTATAATGAAGACCCTAAATCACAGGATTTCATAGTTTACTCTGCTACAGTGATGGGATAGTTCAGAAGTTGATCCTGGGGGCTCCATGTTCTCTAAAATAGCAGCAACAACAGACGAGATTAGCTTTCTCACATGGGAAATGCACAACTAAGACAAAGCCACGTTTTGAAGGCATACCACTTAGAATCACCCACCCACGTTTATCCTGCATTTTAGAGCTAGATCATTATCAAGCAGCCATCGCAACTCTGTCTCTTGAACAGAGGAAAGGGCTTTCTACTCTGAAAAGGCTCAATAAACATGGGCTTTCTGGTCATTTTATTCTTAGTGGTATGTGTACAAGTGTGGTCTAAGATTAGCCATTGCCTTGCCTAGGTCTGCTGATACAGAATGGGGGGGACTGATCAACAAACCCAAACAAAAGTTCAAACAAAAACAGTGGCCACAGAAAACATCACTATCATGTTTTCAAAATGAAAAAATAAAATAACAACATTCAAATGCTGACAGTTTTTAAGAGGTGGAGGAGTGTTTGCGACACAATGACCCAAACCACTATCACTAATGATATGAAACAAATAATGGCATTAATGATGGTTTTATTACTGGGCCTGATCCTTTAGAATGATCATTGTGAGGCGATTAAAGGACACTCCTGCACCTTCGTCTTGGAAATGCCTTCATATGAAACAGGGATCATGAGGGAAAGGTCTTCCCTCGCCCTCAAAATCCCTTCACAAAAAGCCAAATAAAACAACAACTGATTTGGGGTATGAGGTACTTTTTGAAAGCACTTTCATCCCGGGGCATTATGATATAAACATTGCTTCATTTTGTCTATGATAAATTCCCAGAGGCTTTTCTGAGCAAGTGTTCATAAGAAACACACACCCTTGTGGCACAGAAAGGTCGGAGAGCCCGGCTTTTGATTCCCATGTTGTGGAATAAAAGAAAGGATTCTGAGGTTGTGTAACTACAAAAATGGGGGAAAATAAAAGTAAATGGGCCTTTTTATCTTAAACATTGAAGGGAAACAGGAGCAGAATCATTTTTCCTGTTTTTCAGGCTTAGTGTCATTTCTAACCTTGTTATGTTTGTTTGTCTCTTGGAGCCTAACAGTAAAAAGGACTTAGGGTCATGTTGAATAGTGTATTTAATGTTATAGTGCACTAACATTTTGTTGTATGGTACTGAAAGCTTTGGCTTCTCTAACCTTTCTCGGCCGCTTTTCCTCCTGCCTGCTTGTCCTTCTCAGAAGCAGGGTCCTCTCTCATCAGCGGTGAGGTGAGACAAATGGTCACCTGCATTTTGGGGTCCTTGCTTGAAAAAATGACGATGTTCGCCTCCTCGGGGTGAGCCTGCACCTCATACTGATCTTCAGAAAATGTCTGCCAGTTAAAAGGACACTTGGGATTATTCACTACAGAGGAGAAGAGGTGTCGGGACACATTTTGGCAATAATTTGCAGTTTCTTATCAATTCATATTCATCGGTGCATATAAAAATTAATGGTGTATTTGTTTAATTCTGCATCAAAAGGACCTTGTCTCACTCTGTAGGATTCAGGTGTCGTAACAGGCAGTAAATCTAAAGATCAGTGGAAAGCATTTTTCCTCAAACACTTCATCAAACTGAATCATGAAGGAGGAATAGTTAGAGAATGATACATTACAACCTTTGGATCTACACCTTACTGATGTCTGGAGTCAAGACTTTGTCTTCACAGCCTTAAATAAACACCAAACATGATCTGCATGCTGAAAGTTAAAGCTTGATTATTACTTAGGATAAAATGGAAAATATGCAATAAATTAATATAAATAAAAATGGCAATGGTATTAAGAATTATGGCAGTAATATTACAATTAAATAAGTGTTTAAATGGTCAATTAGCAAATCACAAATGCTGGAATGTAATGAAATATAATGAAACACCATTTCAGTCTTTGGGAGCTCTTATTGAATTTGTGAGTTTTCAAGGAAAAATTAGATACATTAAAAAAATCTGCCCCAGTAATAATAGTTATATACATACATGTGCAGTGCAATAAAACTTTATGATTTCTGTGATTTCATTAATTTCTCCAACCCTATTATCACTTGACACTCTTACCGCTAACTCCTTTGGCAGCTGTTTAGCAATGTTCTTCAGTAACGAGATTGTGGGTTTCTTTGCAGTCAATAATATGAGCTCCACGTTTCGGTCTCCTCTTAGCAGCAGGCCCTTGGCTAGGATGCCAACCCTCATTACACCTTTTAGGAGGCGTCCCAAGTTTTCAGTGCTAACAAAAATAAAAACAAACAATACTAAGCCAACAGAAACAGAGCCTGCTCACATATTCCTGAAAATAGCATTACCCTTTGTCATCCCCCTCATCAGGATCAACTGTGGTGACTGCAATGGGGTCCTTCTCCAGCAGTGAGTCCGACACCAGCTTAAGGGCCCTCTCAGAGTGGGATACAATCTTCTGAACTGCCTGTAGTTCCTCCTCTACTGGATAAATTGTGGAGTGTTTTGCCATAATGTGGCGGTCATCAGGGGAGTCTGGTCGACGAACACATGTCTGAAAACAAAACAAAAACATTTTTTATTTTTTTTTAAAAAGACAATACAATGTATTGTGGGTGACAATACAGACATACATATACATATAACAAAAATAGGACTAGGCACGTTAATCCATTTAAGAATAACTAATTGCAATTAATTATTTAATATTATTAATTATCAGTCAAACCTGGATCAAAGAGCCCCACTCATGATAAATCATAATTTAAAAATGCAACTAAACATAATTACAAAATTTCAATCGGTGCCCAGCTATAAACAAATTGTTTATTTTGGATCAAACTTTGAAATCTCACCAGCAGGGGAGGCACAGGCATACCAGGCCTGCTCATGAGAGGTGGTGGAGGCATTCTGCGTCTCTGATCTCCCCAGTACATCTGCTCCTCCTCCATCCTCCTCCAGTACATATCCTCTTCATATCGCCTGTGGAACACAACTGTCTGCATTAACATGCCACAACAAAACTAAGAAGTTAGGACACTTCACAAAATGAGCTTTACAAAAATATAAACAAGGTCAAAATTTTATTTATCCGGAGGTAGGCATTTTTTGACCTTGTTTACATGACATAAATGGACATCGCTAATCTGCTAGCCACTGCATTCCAACTTCATCGACTCACATTCATTTTCTATTAAAAAACTCTCGTCAGACTCGTCATTTTGGTCTTAAAAGTTCATATTTGCCTGCTTGACATGGTCCTGTGCTTTATTTCACTATTTTCTCCATAAATCAAGATATGAACATTAATATTAACAACAAACCAATGAGCATTGCTAAAGGCGCTGTCACATCTTGACGAATTAGCCAGGGTATGCCCAACATATGAAAAATTTGGCAAATATGCGGGCATACGTCAGATAAGTTATAGGTTATTTTTGTATAAGTTATGAGCATGCTGAAGCACACTGGCATACGTCGATATACGGCAAGGTCATTAAAAAAATTTGAGCATGTTGAAAATGGGGTCATAAGTAGGTAAGTTATCTGATTGTTGATACACATTCACACACGTTAAGTGTAAGTTACTTATAAATCCAAATACATTAATATAATGTCTAATGTACCAATAACTTATGAGTAACTTGCTTTGAACCTAATAGGAACTTGCATCAAACTTACCTCTAACGCATATTGACGTATCCAGACGTATTTGACAACTTATTGAACGTGTTTCTAACTTATAGTTACCGTATAATGGCATGTTGGCAGTGTGGAGGGAAATTGGTATGTAAAAATGGAGAAACAATCAGAACTCCTCCAGACTTCATGGTGAGCAGACCCTACCACTACACCAGCGTCGGTGATACATGGTGTACATAAGTTATACTGTTGTGGACTCTGGCAACACGCTAAGCATAAGTTGGTATAAGTTGTACATAAGTTATCAAAACGTTCTATGCAAGTTACTAATAAGTTCTGTATATGGCTAACTCCTTACAAATACGTGATGTATACACCCGAAACTTAAAAAAAAACATTGATAGTTCAGCGTCTGCCAGTGTTTTATGGAAATTCTGATACGTCGGCATACGCTTGCTAAATTGTCATGTTGCGACAGTGCCTTAGATGCCAACTCTCAGCTTAACAAGTGGTGTGGGCAGGAAAGAACATTACCTTCAACCACCTTGCTCGGTGACTGGCTCTTTGGTATGCTTTGATGCTTATGGTTGGAGTTACCGGTATGGAACTCTACTCCCAATTCGCCCCTATAATCACCCTATAATTATCCTTAATGAGCTTAATTTGCCTGAAGATGAACACTACTGATGATGTAACACTCCCTTAACCAATATCTTTTCAAGACAACAAAAGTTTTTAAGGCACTCTCACCTCATCTCCATGTGCCAGCGCTGCTCATCATCTCTCTGCCGCTTCAACACAGCCTTTTGTCTTTGTTTTTTAAGCTTATTCTCCTGGAGCTTTCTGGCCCTGTTACTAGGTTTAATTTCCACTGGGAGCTCAGGATTGACTTTCTTCTAAAAAGGTGTATGAAAACAAAATAAATGTTTTACAACACATAGTATGTGACTACAGGAGCAATCATATTTAAAATTAGCTGAGCTTTTAAAGTGTGAATGCTTTTCTGACAAAGCTCTAAGTCTAATTGTTACCTTGTACTGCAACCTGTGTCTTCTTCCCTTCAAGTGCATGTCTTTAGCATTAGGGTCATTAAAGCTGCATTCACATAATTTACAATGGAACCTGATTACTTTGCCATCGTCATTAAGGACCTGAAAATATTTAAATCAATACTTAGTCAAAGTAGTAAAATACTTTAAATTCATTTCAATGTAACCGTGTTGCATTTCCGAACCTCCTCCACATAATTGTGTCCCACTGGCTGGATGTCTCCTTGACTCCCACCTTTGTCACTGTCCTCATCATCACTTTGAACAGACTGCATGGGCTCATCCATTTTAGCAGCCGTGACCACTTCAGGGACTGCAGGAGAACTAAGCACTGGCTTATTGGCTATGATGAGACAGATAGAAGCATTGGGTCTTTTGAAAAGAGGCAATGACATGATAAAGTTAAAAAGGAAGCAAAGGTAACTTACAGATCACTGTTTTTGCTGGGGGTGGTTTCTTTAATGCTACTGGTGCTTTCACATTGCTCAGAGCTGTCACTTTAGGAGTTCCTGTAGTTGTAGAGGTGGTTGAGACAGGGGCTGAGGCTGGGACAGAGGGCTTCCCCGCTGTTGTAGTTACTGCTGGATTTGAGTTGACCAGCACAGGCTCTGTGGATGGAATAGGTTTCCCCAGCTTGGTGTGAAGTTTAACCACCTGTTTAACAAATGAAAAAAAACATTTGGTTTATAGGTTTCGTGTGATTTGGCTGAAATTTTCAGAACTCTTACGTAGGAAAAACATCATGAGCTAGTGTCATCATAGTAACTAGTAGTTAGTGTAATAACATAGTTAATTCAGTTTATTAGTTTCAACCATATAAGAAATAATTATGAAATAATGCAGTGTTGGAAGCAATTTAATGAAATTACAGCAATAGTGGAATGGATGAATAGGTTAAAATTAAGCAAATAAGTATAATAAACTATTTTTAGCTTTATTTAACCTGCAGCTTCTATTTGTGAGTTTTGATGCAGTTTCTGACCAGAACTTGAGATAATAACAATTATTAAATAAATAATACAGGTACCTTTTGGTGTTTTGAACCGCGAATATGGGCTGCGTAAGCATCCACTCCAGTACATGAGACATCACATAACTCACAGCGCAGCTGAGTCTGGACGCCTCTGGGCCCAGTGCTAGCCCCAGTTTGTCCCACTGACTTGAGAGCAGCCTCTTTTTTCTTGTGCTTTTGGCCATCCAAATGCTCTCTGTAAGTCTGATTAAAACAATTTTGTTGGTATACTTTTCCAGGCAATGATGGAATCAACATTTTTAAATTAAAGTCAGTGCAGTATTAGGTGATAATAAGTATAGGTACAATTTTATATTTACCATGCGGTATACTAATAACTTTTACCTGAGGGCCAGCACAGCTGATCTTGCAAATGTCACAGTAATGAAGCTGAGGCTGCTTGGGCGGTCCTTTAGGCTTCAACAACTTGTTTTGGTGAAATGACGGCTTTTTATAACTGTTTCCTGCAGGAGTTGCCACCATGTTGCTTCCTGAATTGCTCCAAGATGAACTTGTGAGCTGCTTATGAACAGACTGGATGGGCATTTGGGGTTGTTGAGCCTGGGGAGGTTGCTGAGGAGGAGGCTGGTGCTGGGTAAGAGTGGGAGTCTGAAAATAGGATGGAGTCGAAGTGGAAGTGTACCCAGCAGAATCATAACTGGAGTAACTAATGCCTAAAGAAGGACAAGGAAAACATTATTAGCAAATATTAAATAGTGAATTGCATGGAAGGCATTTCCATGCAGCAATGTTTTTTGTTAGAGAATTGTAAAGAATGTATTTTTATTTAAAAATAAATTATGAATCTGGTGCATCGTGAATCTTTAACTAACCTGAATAAGATGTGGCTGATGCAGAGGAACTAAAAGAAGAGCCTAAGGTGTATGATGAAATTGGAGTCGGGGGCTGCTGGACACTGGTCGTTGCTGGATAGATGTTGTAGCTGGCTGACACTGAACTTGCAGGCGCAATTGGTTTCAGAGCAGTTACTTGCCTCTGTGGAGGGGGTGGCTGGCTATACACAGTAGTAGGCACTGGATTGTAAGCACTTTTCACTCCCACTGTAAATAATTAAAACAGAAAAGGGACTTTCATGCAGCAGTGTGTAATTTTCTTGTTTTGTGAATCAGTCATCTAATAATTCACATTTAAAATTATTTTCAAAAAGCTCCACTCACCAGTTTGGTAGTAATTTTCTGTGGCTGTCCTTTGTGCTGGGGCATTACTTGTCTGATAGTACTGTTTATTTTCATAGGAGGTGGCAGCAGCAGTGCGAGCATAACTATAACTGTCCTGTTTGAGGTTAAATCCAAACAAGAAAATGTTGTAAAATTAATATAATTCTAAAGAATTGTGGATGAAGACAGAGAGGTACTAACCGTGTCAGGAAACACCTGGTATGTCTGTGGTGTGGTGGTGGGTTGTGGGGCAGCAGGGGGGTCTGGCTGTCTGTAGGTGAACTCTGGAGGGGCCTGGTGGCTTTGATAAGCAGGATAAGGAGAAGAGGCGACTGGACGCGCTGCTTGCACTGGTGGTGCAGAGTAGGATGCCGCAGTCACAGCATGAGCTACAGCAGGAGCCTGCTGGACACTGTAACTGGCCGTGGAGGGGTGGGAGTATGCTGGTGGA
>KN493077.1:0-12038 GCA_000787155.1 Scartelaos histophorus
TAATTACTGGGCCCATCCACATGAAACCAAAACTGGCATAAAGTTCAGTGTCTTCTCTGTCAGGAGAAATAAATGAGCATTATTCAGTTAGAAAATGCAAATAAGAAATAAACATGAAATCCAAGACCCTCATATCAGACCATAGAAAGGACAATGCAACAGGTCTGCTTAGAGAAGGTCCGGTTTGATGAGGTGAATAAAAATGCTTCTTGGTTGACTAAACGTGAACACTGGCTCCACACACGTATCTTCACACCTCCTGAATCCCATTGTACACCACTGCACTGAAAATTCCTCGTATTCCATCTTTTCATTTTTCCTGTCTGGCCTCCTCTTCCCGGAGCAGAATGTGTACAGCTGGTTTCCATGGCGACGCGGAGAGGCTACACGAACAAAAGCCCTCATACACACACGCGTGGAAAAATCCCATTTGATTTTCTGTATTTTGGCGAAGGGTCTGGTAGGAGTGAGGGAGAGGAGGTGGAGAAGGTGAGAGTGAGAGAGGGATGAAGAGGAGAAGAGAGGAGGGGGAGGGGAGGCTGCAGATCTAAAACACATACTCATATCCATGTACAGACGCCGGGTTTGCGCTCAGAGCAGATTGCACATGATTGGCTGCCATTTTGATCTTTCAAAGCTGTTTCATCAAGAAATAAGATGCAATTTGAGTCCATTTGTGGCGTAGAGGGCTCTCAGAGATGTTCCACAGTGTGGTGACAGATGCGCCACAGAAACACAGGGAGAGAGACTTCAATCACTGTAATAATCTGGATTTGAATCATTTGGAATAAATTAGATGTGTTTAGGCGGAAATGATTATTTCAAAATACATCAGACTGAGGAAGGGGCTGAGTCCAAAGGCAAAGCTCTTCATTTACCAGTCTACGTCAGGCTCTGTCCTACTCTCTGCTTTAGTGCTGGTTTAGACCTTGTTTAGTCCTGGTTTAATCCTGGTTTAGACCTGGGTTAGTCCCGGTTTAGTTCTGCTTTCCTAACATCATGTTTGGTTAAAAATGAGTTCATGTCATTTGGGGTATTTGAGACCTCCTTTACCATGTGAACAAATATTATGAAAAATATTCTCAAAATTGATTTGATCATTTGTACTCTGCCTTTGTGTCATGTGGCAAAAATAAGGAATCAGGCAAGTAACTGACAGTTTGTGCCTTTTGTCTTTGCCTTATTTGATATAAAGGCGGAGTACAAATAAGTTTCAAAGGTCTATTTTGATCTCAATATTTTTCACATACAAATATTTCTTCATTATTGCAACTAGAGTCCTACACGTTATACTTTTGTCTGAAAAAACAGAAACTTTTGAACATTTTCTCAGTTTCACACACTGGCAAGTTAAGAGTAATGGTCATGAGCTTCGGGTAATAACATAAAGGACAGATGGACCCTCTTGCTCTAAACTGTGAATTGTAAGTTTACAGTAAAATAGGGACAAAGACCAAACTTAGAACTGTCGTACAACCAAAGAGGAGCTGCGACTGTAGGGAGCGGCCTCAGACTCACCCTGTGTCTGTGATCTACAGGTGCTGCAGGTGCTGAGGTTTAGGGAGGATTTCGAGGATTCAGATCAGAGTCCTTAAAGATCCTGCGCTACACAAAATTGGCTCATGCGAGGTTTAAGTCATGTTTTATTGTTACCTCATCAAAAACACACCTGGACTTGTTTTGTTTCATTCACAAATTTTAAGTAACCCTTTATTATCAGTCGGTTTTCATCTCCAAAGCTCCGAATGCTCTGTTCCACCTTGTGATGTTACGAAGTTTTCAAGTTAAGAGCCCCTTTTACCTTCAGTTCAGCAGAGATTTGCCTGTTCCAGCACTGAAACCATCCAAATGATTTTAATAAACGAACAGTATGGAGTTTGAAAACACAGCAGAGCACTTCCTGTATTACTGCATGACATCACAAGGTGGAACAGGGTGTTTGGAAGAAGAACTCAGCCTAAATATGTAAACTTTGTGTGTTAAACTTGTGTAAATAAAACAATACACAACTCCAAGTTTGTTTGCAATGAGGAAATGTCATCATATATAATCAGACAATAGTGTAATTAAGTTTTTTGTAGTCAGGAAAACAATCTGTATTACGATTGTTACGGGACCTGTATTTGGTAAAAATTACAGGTACACTTGTTTTATTAGTATTAAAACACCTGCAACTGTAAAGTCATACTGTGGAACATTTCAGGAAAGCAATAACATGTCCACAAGCAGGTAATAAGTCATAGCGTAACCTTTAACCTTTCCCCACTTCATTATGAACATGCTAGCCACTTCATATACTATACAGTTCTCATTAATAAACCTTAATTAAAACCTTATTATAAAAAACATACTTCAGACATATTTAATTTGAATTTATATTGCCATAATCGCCTTCACCACCACGTTCCCGATTGGTCCTCATTGTGCATTGGCTCTAGATCTCCCGGCGTATGGATACAAGCCCCGACAGATGCTCCAGGGCAAGCAGATGCTAAATTATAAATGTTACACGGCGCACCTTTAACCTTTCCCCTGTCCGTTAAAAACACACTCGCCACTTCATATGATAATTTACGCTTTAAAATGTAAACTAATTCATGCTAATTATCGTAATTATAGCCTCATAAAAATGTCAAGGTTTGTCCCAGTTTCAGCTCTTCCCCCACACAGTATTAATAGTTGACTCCATATGGCTCTCATTCCTCTTTATATAATGCAGTAATCGCTTATTAGCTTATTAAGGCATCCGTCACTGAATAAACGCAAGGACGGATAAATTTAATGCCATAAACCTGATTTTTTTTTTTCCGAAAAGCAATAACGTCGCCATGGAGACAAGCAGGTGCCAAAAGAAAAAGTTACGCAGTGCACTTTTAAGGTTTCTCTGAAGTCCATTATTAGCATGTTCATCACTTCATATGATCATTTTTGCCTTAAAATATGAACAAATTATTTACAACCACATTTAAAAACAATATCAAGGGTTACCCCAGTTACAGTTCTTTCCCCTGTAGTGTTCATTCGCCATGGAGACAAGCAGGTGCCAGAATGGAAAAGTTACGCAGTGCACTTTTAAGGTTTCTCTGAAGTCCATTATTAGCATGTTCATCACTTCATATGATCATTTTTGCCTTAAAATATGAACAAATTATTTGAAACCACATTAAAAACAATATCAAGGGTTACCCCAGTTACAGTTCTTTCCCCTGTAGTGTTCATAGCTGACTCAATGCCTGGTGTAAACTGCGATATTTTCGATCGTTTCACTCAGCCCCAGCTCAAATTGTAGGGTTTAAAAGTTCGCAGCTCACGATTCATGTTCTTACACTGTACGAACGACTTCAACAGTGCAAAACCCTTACGAGAAAAAATTCTTACGACCTACGACTGCCATTCGCAGGTAAAAAAAACACTCGCGCGAGTAAAAAATTAGCTCAAAAATGGCTAAAAATCACAGTTTAGGCCTGGTTTAAGGTTCTCACTCCTCTCTTCATGATACTTTTTCTCCTTCACAAATATGCATACTCCATCACAATGTCAACTCCAATTCCAACTGCCACTTCAGACTTATTTAATTTGAATTTATATTGCCATAATCATCTTCACCATAACCTCCAAGATTGGTCCCCATCGCCGACGTAGACCCCAGATCTCCCGGCGTACGGATGCAAACCCAGACAGATGCTCCGGGGCAGGAAAGGGGGGTCTGTTATTCAATTACCCCCCCATTAAAACCTGACGACAGCCTGGCGGTGCTATGCAAATATAATTAGAGCAGTTATGGGGCAGATGTGCGGAGGTGGTCGTACAGGCGCACTTATTCTCCAGCTCCAGGTCTGTGGGGGTAGGGGCGTCTTACCCCACCCCCAGCGGAGGAGAGGTTGCGGGGGGAGACGATCAGCCAGAGGAGGGTGGAGGGTGGAGGATGGAGCAGGGATCATGCGACAAGAGCAAGTGTAAGGAAAAAAAATACAGGCTAGAATTCAATGTTGTTATTTTACATAAAGAGCAGGGGCTGTTATAATCCTATGGGGCATTCATATTCTGTGTTCACACTATAGAATTTAATGATGTCATAAATTCAGCCACAAATGTTTCTTCTTCTCATTATTTGTCTGGGATCAGCGCCACAAACTTGTCATATTAATTGTAAGGTTTAAAGTCCTTTCAGCTCAACGCTCACGTTTTTAGGGCTGAATAATGGCACTACTTTCTGAAGACAGATGCCATGTTTCTGAAAAAAAATTAATTCAGCTTTAAAAAGACCATGTAAACATTTAATTCCTTATGAAAATTGATCATACGGAGTTTAACTTAATTCCAAAGTAAATGGGTGGTTTATTCCGATTTTGAACCCGAATACCCTTTTATTCTTCTTAAAAATAGTTACAGGTCACTATTTTGATGCAATGACGCACTGCAAAATGGTGGCCTGGAGCAAACCGAAACAATTTTTTTTAAATAAGCAAGCTGGAAGATCTACAAATCATGAGAAGAGTGAATGGCACAAAACACAAAAAACTAAATGAGTGGGCTCAGGTAAAACATTCATTAACTCGTTGCTTCTCCGACACTCTCAGCTCACAGACATAAAGCGTGATGATAGAATTCTTCATCTGCTGCTTCATTATCATCGGAACTTCTGCGAAAAAAGTTGGGATCCTGTTTGTGACGTAACAACAGACAGATGACCAAAAAAAACCCAAAAATAAAACTAAATTGAATTGTGCATTTTCTTCTGTAGCTTCTGACATAGCTAATGCGTTAGCCACCGTGTGCCAAACAGGAAGTGCTCCAGGAGGCTCTTCCGGCTCCTTCTGACTCTGGCTCCCATTGACTTACATTAGGATCTTGTCGCTCGTCTCTCTGGACCTGCTGCAGTGATCCTCTTCATCTTGGTCTTAAAATGTTCTTATTAACCCGCGACACATGATCCTGATACATTTTTTTCGCTATTTTGTTAGTCAAAAAAATCCTATTCATAACATAGAGTCTGGCTCCAGATTCGCTCCTGTAGCCGTTAGCATCGCGAGCCTCATTGGAGCGGCGCTAAACGCTATGAGTGACGTCACACTCGCTTAGTCCACTTTTTTATACAATCTATGGTGGATACGTTTCTTCTGTAAATATATTGGTGCGCCCCCTGCTGTCCAATCAGAACCCTTCAACACACCCAGACGATGAGCTGCATTAAATAAAACCAACTTAATGTGCTTTCCATGTAAACTTAAATTCAGAATTACTATTTCCACCGAAACTCCAAGGAGAATATCTTCATTCCGATCTATGTAATTCAGAACAATTCACTCAAAATTCAAAAAACATCATGTAAGCGTGGCCAATGTGAAAAAGTAATTTCAGTTTTGTTTACATCTACTGACTGAGAAGACTTTGAACTTTGTGCCAGTGTTTGTCTCATGCGGATAGGCCCGGTAATTACAGAGATATGAACCATAAATCAGGTCAACAAATCTGCAATCTGACACTTCCACAGCAGCTTCCACTACCGCTCAGATGCAACTATAGAGAGGCTATGACATTAAACAGATCTACCTCGTCTGCAAAAATGTATTGTGAGCAGGGTGGCCTCTCCATAGATCTGACCTGTAACAATCACAAGCAATCACAGCTCTTTAAAAGGATTTAGAATAATGTTTAGGTGGACAAATCACAAGGGTTTAAAATGCAAATTCCACCATAGAATTCTACATTTCTATTTTACATTTTGCTCCCAATTTTGTCAATTTTTCACAATTTGTTGAAGATAAAGACTGTATATAAAAGACTGTATGTAACCTTTAGATTTGAGCCTGACCCAGATTCGCCTGTACATGGGAGTCTGTGGAGGACTACGGCGTCTCGGAGCGGACATTTTGACGGATTGGAGCTGACGTGCGGGTGATTTCTGAATGCCTCTGCTCGCTCTGAGTTTGCCCGCTCTGGTGCAGTCTGAACCCAAGAGCTCCAGCACGCCCAGGCCCCGTCCGCTCGCCTGCCCCGTCACCGGAGACCTGTCTGGGCCTCGGATCGCTCCCCGGGCCCTCGTCTTCCGTGGCTGTCGGAACAATCCGGGAGGAACTGAGGATGTGAGGAACAAAAGGGCAGGTTTGGTGAATGAGGTCACTGAGTTCGTTTCACTTTTAAAGCACGTTCAACAACAATTTGCACCTGTGTGTTTAAAATACCACTGACTTTAAATATTATTCTAAGACAATTTGGCTCGGTCTGGCTTTATACTGCATATACATAAGATATTATAGATTATTATTTATAGATATATTAACTAAACAGACTATATACTAATGATACAAAGTTTGATCTAAGTCTATTCTGATGCCTGGATAATATTTTTCACATATTTATTTATGTATTTGTAAGTTTGTTACATGGATAAGCAACAGCTTGACACATTTATTTTAGAAAGATCTGTTCAAAGTCCTTATTTTCAGTTCAGGTATACCTTTACTTCTACTTTACAGAAGGAATAGGGTGACCAAACATTCCTATTTACACCAGACAGTCCCAGTTTTGTGCCCTGTGTCCCTTGTTCCAGCAGATTCATCCAAAACCACTGATTTGTCCCAGTTTTATACAAGAAATGTCCCGGGTGTCCCTATTTTTGACCAATTTGATACCAGCCAACAATAAGAGAGGCATAAATTATCATTTGTT
Source organism: Scartelaos histophorus (assembly GCA_000787155.1). Taxonomy (NCBI): domain Eukaryota; kingdom Metazoa; phylum Chordata; class Actinopteri; order Gobiiformes; family Gobiidae; genus Scartelaos; species Scartelaos histophorus. The sequence goes on from KN493077.1 coordinate 6,673, forward strand.
TAGAGAAAACACAGAAAAGCTGCTGAAAAATGACCAAAACACAGAGAAAATGTGAATATACTGACTCACATTAGTGCAGAGTGCAGTGCAATAATTTTCCTTAATTATGCACTTGTTTCACAGGTATTACCCCAACCACCCTGAACCAGCGATGTCCCAGTTTTTTTATTTGAAAATCTGGTCCCCCCAAGTGGCCACAGCGCCCCATCTTTGTGGTCTGGAGCAACATAAAGTACCACACACTGCAGATTTTTTGAGTCTTAAACAAATTTTAAACGTAAGACAAAAGTGGACACCACGGACATGAGGAGGATTGTCTGAGATTTGAAATATTACGATTCTCCCAGAGCAAAGACTGCAGTGAAGAAACCACACAGCACAAACTAAAAGTTGCTAGACCACTTGTGTTTGCTGTTTCCTGTCAAGAGTACAAACATGCTTAGAGACTCTTTTCGGTCTCCACAGTCAGAGCATTGCACTTCTAGATTATATGCAAGTCAAAATTGTGTTATTATCTCCGCCAAGGAGATTATGTGATCAAGTCGGTTTATTTATTTATTTATTTATTTGTCTGTGGACAGGATTTCTTGCTACTGGCCGGATCTTCATTAAATTTTTACCAGAGGTAGATCTTGGCCCAAGGACCACTCCATTAAATTTTGGTGATGATCCGGATCCGGACCTGGAATCTGGATCTGGATCTTGATATACAATCTTAGTGAGATTTCTCGCAAACTACTGGACAGATCTTCAGGAAATTTTCTGTGTTCACGTCATCCCTTGGCGGAAATCAGAAATCTCGGATTGCTCTTGTTATTTCTTAAAATGTAGATCACACAGACCCAAAGTTTTGTCACACCTCCTTGAAGTCAGGTTCAGCTGGAGGATGTGCTTGTTGTGCAGGTTTTGGGTTCATGGAGGAAACCAGAGTGTAAAGACGAAACTCACCCAGACACATTGAGAATACACAAACTCCACATAGGAAGGCCAGACTGACCTGGGCATCGAATCTGGAATCGTCTTCCAGTAAAAAAGCCACAAACAACTTAATATCTGTGTGGAATTTGCATGTTCTCCCTGTGTCTGACTTTTATCTCCAGGTAAATCTGGGGAACTTCAGGTAAATATATGTAACACCACAGACTGTACTGTATATATACATGGACAGAGTTAACATTCACATGTGGCTCTTCCAGCTCCTACTGACCCTGGCTCCTCTTGACTTACCATATTTTTCAGGCTATAAAGTGCACAGGATTATAAGGCGCAGTATCAAATAATATGTCAGTTGCTGTCATTGTCCACACATAAGGCGCACTGTTGATTTTTGAGAAAATGTAATGATTTTGGTTGTGCCTTATAGTCTGAAAAATACGGTATATTAGAATATTGTCACTCCTCTAAAATGCTCCACATGATCCTGGTGTTTTGTTTGTTTGTTTGTTTGTTTGATTTTTCGAATCAAAAATGCTATTCATAATATAGGGTCTGGCTCCAGTTTTTTCCCTGTACCCACTAGCATTGTGATCTTCATAGTCAAAATCAAAGGTTTGCTGTCTAAAGCAGACTTAGAGAGACTTATCCATGTGTTAGACTACTCTAACGGCCTCTCGCTAGGCTCTCCAAATGATCTGTGAGAGCTGCAGTACATCCAGAACACTGCAGCTCGGGTCCTGACTCGAACCAAGAAGTACAAGCACATGCGTCCTGTGCTCAGGTCTCTGCACTGGATCCTGTGGCTCAAAGACTCTAAAGGGGCTCTGCTTGTGCACAAACCTTTCCACTGCCTGGCACCGAAGTCCATCTGTGACATGCTAGTGCCACATGAACCATCTGCACTCTGAGGAGCTCAGGGACCAACCTCCTGCTGTTCCCGGAGTCAGGACTAAACATGGAGAGTCTGAGTTTCAGATTCATGCAGCATAAACCTGGAACAGTCTGAACATGTGAGACACTATAATTCTGCTTAAATCCAGGCTCAAAACGATTCTGTTTAGCCGTGTATGACTGACAATTTTTCATTCTGCATTCTCTCTTTGGGTCAATGACACGACGCCTGTCCAATTGCAATTTCTTCAATTGCTCCATTGAACCAAATCATTTTTTTGGAAGAATTCAGAGTTATTCTGAATTCTGAACAAAGTTATTCTGCAAGTTTTTTGTACTTAAAGTGTCAAATGTTCATGTTGTGTGACCGTCCGCCCTTAACTGATGATTTTTAAACTTCTTTAAAAAATAATCTAAATCTAATCACATTACTTTCTTTCTTTTTTGTCATATTTTCTGAAGTGTTTTGTCATCCCACATGAAATTTCATCTTTCTTGAATAGATATTTCCTCCATAATATTCAAACAAATATTGTCTGAGTGTGTTTATTTTTTCAAATCTCATGTTTTCATGTTTTCAAATCTCAATCTCAGAACTTAGATTAACATCCCAACCATGTTTTAGAAAATAAAACTATTTTAAGGTTTTTCTCGGGCGTAACACATGACATTTTTTAAGGTCATAGCCAATTCACGTACATAAAAAACACTAAAAATCCATCATATAAATGTCAAACACAGATTTATCCACTAAACATTGTTGAAAAAGTTCAACACAAACTATCGACTTTATACCGTCTATGTAGAACCCCATGCAAGAAGTAGAAAAACGATATATGTTTTCCAGTCAGTGACATTTCTGGATGCGGGATCTGAACCTCCAGCAGCTCCATATTACAATGTGGATTTTCTTTTGGCGTTCTTGGGGGCCTCATTGTTCGCTGGTGTCTCCTTAAACCCAGCGCTGCACCTCGGGGCCTTGTACCCAGAGACACTTCCTCAGTTGACGTGAGGTCAGAAAGTGGTTCTCTGAAGTTCTGTCCCTGTTCTCCGAGGTTACAGCGGGTTCCTCACTTACATAAGCGCTGTGATCATCTCATCCACTATTCAGCACACATGAAATATTCCACACACCAGAGCATCTCCTGAGTCTGCTTTTAGCGCTGTGGTGACGTTAGGGATGTGTCGCCTGGGAACACAGACCAAAACAGACTAAAACAGACCAAAAAAGACTAGAACAAACTAAAACAGCCCAAAAAAGACCAAAACAGACTAAAACAGACTAAAATAAACTAAAACAAACTAAAACAGACCAAAACAGACCAAAGCAGACCAAAACAGACTAAAACAGACTAAAACAAACTAAAACAGGCTAAAACAGACTAAAACAGACTAAAACAGACTAAAACAAACTAAAACAGGCTGAAACTGACTAAAACTGACCAAAACAGACCAGAACAAACTAAAACAGACTAAAACTGACAAAAACAGACCAAAACAGACTAAAACAGAGCAACGTAGACCAAAAAAATAAATAAAAATAGGACCAAAACAGACCAAAAAAACCCAACAAAAAATCAAAACTGACCAAAACAGACTAAAACAGATGAAACCTGATAAAACAGACAAAACAGACCAATGCAGACCAAAAAAGTACAAAAGAATCAAAACAGACCAAAAAAATACACAAAAAACCCCAAAAAACAAAAGCAGACCCATGCAGATCAAAACAAACCAAGGCAGTCCAAAACAGACCAAAGGAGACCGAAGCAGACCAAAAAAAGACCAAAACATACCAACGTAGATTAAAACAGACCAAAGCACATGAAAAAAGAATATAACAGACTAAAACAGACCTAAGCAGACCAAAACAAACCAATGCAGACTAAACCTAATCTAGACCAAAAAAGACCAAAACATATCAACGTAGATTAAAACAGACCAAAGCAGATGAGAAAAGGTTAAAACAGACTAAAACAGACCAAAGCAGATGAGAAAAGGTTAAAACAGACTAAAACAGACCAAAGCAGATGAGAAAAGGTTAAAACAGACTAAAACAGACCAAAGCAGATGAGAAAAGGTTAAAACAGACTAAAACAGACCAAAGCAGATGAGAAAAGGTTAAAACAGACTAAAACAGACCAAAGCAGATGAGAAAAGCTTAAAACAGACTAAAACAGACCAAAGCAGATGGGAAAAGGTTAAAACAGACTAAAACAGACCAAAGCAGATGGGAGAAAAGACTAACAGACCAAAGCAAATGAAAACAGAGCAAAATAGCCCAAAATGGACCAAAGCAGACAAACACATACCAACAAGACCATATTATACCAAAGCATTCCAAAGTAGAGTTGACCAGAGAGGCTAAAACAGACTAAAACACAGCAAAGCAGACCAAAACAGACCAAAACAGACCAAAGCAGACCAAAACAGACCAAAGCAGACCAAAACAGACCAAAACAGACGAAAACAGACCAAAGCAGACCAAAACAGACCAAAGCAGACCAAAGCAGACCAAAGCAGACCAAAACAGACCAAAACAGACCAAAGCAGACCAAAGCAGTTTAAAAAAGACCAAAGCAGATCAAAACAAACAAAAACAGACCAACGAGACCTCATTATACCAAAGTAGACCAAAGTAGACAAGGACATAAAGTAAAAGGAGATGTTCACTACTACCAGATGACATCACAAGGTGGAACAGAGCATTTTGAGCTTTGGAGATCTAAACAGACTAATAATAATAAAGAGTTACTCAAATGTGTGATTGAAACAAACACAACAAATGTAATAAAGACTATTTATTATGGCGGAAATTGTTCAAGGACTGTCAGATGCTTGTCTCCATGGAGAAAGACAAGTTTAATGCTGTACTGTGGAACATTCTAAAGCTCTATGAGGGACAATACAGTTTTGTGAATCTGGGTAAATAAGACACAACAAAGCTCCGTGCGGTTTTGATCATGAAAAGAGTTGAGTAACACGATTACAGCACAGTTTGTTTTTCATAACAGGGAGCTTTAACCGCCACCCCCATCCCTCCCTCGGTGCGGTGTTTGCTCAAGGGCACGCAGGCACGCAGATATGAAACGGCCTGATATTAAAAAGTCCAGGACAAATATAGAGAGAGTCGGTCCGTGAGGCTAGGAGCTCCACGACCAAACAAGACAGGTAAAGAGAAAGAGAGGGGGAGGGGGTATAAAGAGGAGGGAGGGAGAGAGAGTGGGGGGAAAGAGAGAGAAAGGGGGATATCGAGAGCAAGGAGGGAAAAGAAAGGGGTATATAAAGAGAGGAAGAGAGAAAGAGAGAGAGAGAGAGAAAGGGGTATAGAGAGGAGGACACAGAGAGAGAGAGAGAAATAAAGGGAGAGAGATATTGGGAGACAGAGAGGTTGGAGGGAGAGAGAAAGAGAGATAGGAAAAGGACAGAGAGAAAGGGGAAGAGGGGGTATAGAGAGGAGGGAGGGGAGAAAGATGGGTATGGGGAGAGAAAGGAGGGAGGGTAGAGAGAGAGAGAGAGAGAGAGAGAGTTAGAAAGGG
>KN493079.1:17467-31524 GCA_000787155.1 Scartelaos histophorus
GGCTGAAATGATCCAAGTCGAGTATGGGGTTTAAAACACATGACATCACAAGTTGGAATAGTGTCTGTTAATATGCAGGATTTGTGTGTTAAACGTGTGAATGAAACAAAACACAACTCCAGGTCTGTTTTTGCTGAGGAAACTATATTAGAACATGGTTTAAAGCTCACGAGAGTCAGTTTTGTGTAATACAGGACCTTTAACTGATGTAAAATTGTAATAAATATTGAAAACAGGTACAATCCCACCAAAGTCAGAGTCATTAGTCATTAGAAAAACATGAAAACCTGTCATAAGCGCTTTAATAGCATCAAAACTGGTATCTCAACATGTCCATCCAGTGGGAAGAGCCGCTGACATCCATTCTGACGATAATAATCCCTATCTCTGTTGCTTTGTTTTACTTGGGAAAAACTCCCTGAAAAAACATGTAAGATAGACTCTAAAGTATCACACATATCTGCTCTCTGGTTCACAGGAAGTACAGGTTAAAAAAGATGCTGTCATACTCAGATTCTAACCTCCATTATGACCCTACGGAATAAACTGATTCCGACACAACAATGATATAAAAAAACTCTTTCTGTAGACAAAAGAATGTGATTTTCAATGTTATAGGTGTAATATTTCAAGTGGAAGGTCTGCCGTTTGCTCGTCTTCATGGAAATGGCAATGCTTTGTCTATTCTAGAATGTTCCACAGTAGATTAAACCAACATATCACAACAAGCAGTGAAGCAGGAGAGTCGTTCTTGAGCGTATTCTAGTCTATGTGCTCTTATACTTGTTCTGAAACAGCTCCAAATCATTCTAAAACTATTCAAGAAAAGTTAATTTCTGTCCTTTAAATATTACTTTTCAGTCTCGAAACCTGCTCTAGTTTCGATACTAGTTTTAGTGTTGATTAGTGTCAGATTTTCTATAGCTTTAACAGCCCTACTACGTTATGTGTTATCAGGACAGGCCTAGAGTTAATCTGTACATTAACAGTCATATAATCAAAGCACACAAGATTTCACCTTGCACAAAACTTGCATGAAACAGACAAACAGTTATCTTAAAGGGTGTATCAGGTGGGTAGATGTAAGATTTCACTGCGTTCCATTCAGTACAGTGTGTCTCCATTCAAAACAGTAAAGAAGTCCTGATCTGACTTGACTTCGCTGAGCGTTTCTAGCTTAATTTCTGTATTTCTGGTTCCTATAGTGGTTAGAGATGATGTTATTTGTTGCGTCTGTGCATGTAAATGTTGCCCTGTCTTGCACTTTAATGTTTATCCTGTCTAGTAAAGCACGGTAAAGAGAGAAGAAATTGACAATAAAGCTAACTTTGAACTTTGAACTTTAAAGACAGCGCCCATGACTGGTAAGTGTAGTGTATGGCTGCACGATATATCGAAAAAATATCGTCATCGCGATAATGGCACGTGCGATATCCACATCGCAAAGATGCACGATATTTTTTAATTGTTTTATGTGTAAATCGTGAGTTTATTGCGTTCTGGAGTTCACAATTCCGACGCGCCCTTAAACGTAATGTTTTGCTAGCTAGAGCGAGCGCGTGGACTCGCAGTGCATGACGGGAAAACACTACAGTCACCATGGCGGGTAATGAAGAAGTCAGTGAAGACGACAACAGCCAACAACTTGTGCCTAAAAAGCACAGCAGCTCCGGAATTTGGGACTTTGGCTTCAGACGGGACGACGTGTCACAGACGCAAGTGCTGTGCAAGTCGTGCCGGAAAGTTATCGCAACGTCGAGAGGAAACACGACGAACTTACACAGCCACCTCGAACGCAACCACAGGGAGCTATACAGTGATTTTATTCAGTCAAAAACTTCAGCAACCAATGTTACGCAGGTACAGTCGCAAAAACGAAAAGCACAGACGAGCTTAAATGAAAGTTTCGCGTGCGGCACTCCTTATGAAAAACGTCATAGAGGCAAACATGTGAATGTACGAAGCATTTTTTTTTAGGTTAAAAGAAAATATCGCAATAATATCGTTATCGCAATGCTTGACACCGTATCGCATATCGCATTCATTTTCAATATTGTGCAGCCCTAGTGTAGTGTAAGTGTAATGTGTGAAATTAAGTGTAAACTGAGAGGATACATGTCACCTTCAGTTGCAAAGTTATTCCGAAAAATGACTTAATTTAATCTGTATATCTAATCTGTGTTCAAACAGAGAACACGCTATTGTGATGTCATAAAGGAAGAGCTCCACTGTGTTTTTAAATTTCATTCACTAAAATCATTGGGTTGAGTTCAGTCCTGGATTGCCCATCTCTGCTGAACTAAAGGTAGAAGGTAATAGATCTTTCATGATGATCACTACATCGACATTCAAGGCTGGAACAATATTCAAGATTCAAGATGTTTATGGTCACATTTTTCATTTACATTTGTCACGTTTAATTCAACTAAAATAAATAATAATAAAATGAGAGAAAAGTTCAAAGTTCTTCTTAGGGAGACAGCTTCCTAACTGCCTGGAGGATGAAGTCTGGTGGTGCGGGAAAAGAGGCTCCTAATTATGAATGTAAATGGAATATACGTTGAGGCTCAGTAATTCTTTCAATTTCATAATTTAAATTTTACAATTTCAATAAAATCTTTTTGTAAAAGTGTGGAAATTTGGGGTATTTTTGTTGTAATTCAATAAGATTTGAGCTGTAAAAGGTTGATTAAGTTATTTCTATAGCTATTTATCAGTTCATTCTGGTATTTATATATATAAAATGGTTTACTAGGACTACCTTGCAGTATAGTTATTGCATCAGTGACATGAAGTAGTTTCAATATTATCGTTTTTATCACAGTGTCTCTGTAGAAATCATAAACTGTATAAAGAAGCAAGCAAGCGTGACATTATTCACAGTGTTGGGCTCCAGTCAAATGTGGCTTGCAGTTATAGGAACGAATTTGAAGCCAGACTCTATGTTGGGACAGTGATTTTTTAACAGACAAAATAGTTAAATAAAACAGCAGGATCGTGTAGAGCAGGTTAATATGAACATCTTAAGAAAATGATGAGCCTCACAGCAGTTACAGAGAGAGGGGCTACAATATTCCAAGTATTTTAATGGGAGCCAGAATACAAACTTCTTATTTGGAACGCGGTGCAGCTATGTTCATTAATATATAATACATTGTAATTAACATGCCTAAAAGATAAAGTTAACTTGACAACTACCACTTCATCATCATTTATTTATTTATTTCAATTTTTTTATGGTATGAATGTAAGAATGTCAATATTTATTAATTTTTACTGCTGCAGTTTTGCTCTGTCAAAGTTTTATTGTATTTTGTACAACGACAATAAATCTGAATCTAATCTTTAAGGTGGAACAGAGTATTTTGAGCTTTGGAGATATAGACACACTAATAAGAACTTGGTTTCGTCATTGATGAAGATTTTAAATTTGACTTGAAGTAAATAAATGCAGCAGTAAATGCAGTTTTTATCACGTGCTGCTTTTATCCCAACTCAGATCGGTTTGATCTTTTAGTGAGTTGGAGCGGGTGAACCAGGGTTTTATCTGTATTGTAGCACACTGTACACTGGTATGAGCTGAGCTAACCTGTCACGCAAGTTATCACACGTCATAGAGAACTCATCATGCCTATTTTCTTCTCATTTCACTGGCTCCCCATTCATTTTAGAGTAGATTTTAATTTATTTTGAATGCAATGTGCTCTACAAATAAAATTCACTGGGAAAAACATTGCCTAGCTACATTAAAATGACTTAAATCAAGAACATCTGACTTTATTTGAGTTGTTGACCTGTCAAATAAAATTATCTACAAATGGAATAAGTGCGTTTTTCTTAATTCAAGCAATATTTGTTTCTTATTTTAAGTGCGAAGAGTTGTTATTTTTCTTGTTGTATGTGTAAGAAGTATTTTCATGTCCAAAAAGTCTGGTAGATTGGGGAAATTTACTCAAATCATAATCAAACTTTCTTAATTCTGGTCATCTTAACTTAATAATAACAGGGTTAGGGATACGGTTAGTGTGTGAATGAAACAAAACACAGCCCCAGATACACTTTTGAGGAGGTAATAACATTCTAACACATCTTAAAGCTCACGAGAGTCAATTTAGCGTAATAATACAGCCATAAAGGTTTCCTCTCGGGCCGTGGCTGGGGTCGGGTGAGGAGGAGACGGGATTAGAGCGATTCAGCAGCAGCAGAGGCGTCGTTCCTCGGAGCCTATACCAAAGGTTAATGCGTTTAGTGCTGCACACGCCTCTATCTGCTGAGAGCGCCATCAGGACCTTGGACCATGCACGGCCATAAAACACACTTAGTTCCTTTGTTATCTGTGAGGGAACTATCATAATATGCAGAATGTTTTTCATAAAGATACCATGCTAATAGTTTTCCCACTTATTTTAACACGATATATTAAGCACACAGTATTTTCTTAATGACAATATTAACAGAATATTATTTTAAAGACCCCAATTTACACTATTTATTACTGCAATGCAAATTTCTCTGATCTGGCCAGTATTTAAAACTTTTATCAGGTTATTCATCTTGTTTCCAGCTTTATTATCTACTTAATAGTTCTGAGACTGCTTCATTCTAGTCTAGATAAAGTTTATTTTAAGATAACTTGTCAAGTAAAATGTAAATGCGGCAAGATAATTACACTACTTTTAAATCATTTTCTGATAGATTTAAGTGTTATATCTTAAGCTTGTTACAGTGTATGTAGTTTCCTCATAACAAACAGACCTGGAGTTGTGTTTTGTTTTATTCACTCATGTTTAATACACAAATCCTGCATATTTAGGCTATTTAGTTTTTCTCTCAAACAGAAAACATTCTCTTCCACCTTGTGATGTCATGTGGTAATACAGGAAGTGTTCCTCTGTTGTGTTTTTAAACTCTGTACACCTACACTAGAATCATTTGGATGATTTCAGACCTTGAATTGCTAATCTCTTCTGACAGATAAGATAAAAGGTAGATGTTAACTTGAAAACTTTCAATCTTCAATCTTCAAATTTCAATCTTCGTGACATCATAAGGTGGACCAGTGCATTCTGAGCTTTGGAGATGTAGACAGACTAATTATTACAGACTAATTATTTCAACAAAAATTTCAAAAAATTTAGTTTTAATGCTAAATGACAATGAATACTCTTGGGTTCTTTAGCTCTGGGTGCTCTGACAGGTTTGAGTTTGGTTGTTTAGCCCAGTGGATGTTCTATAAACATACTGACTTTCTTTGTGATATAAATAAATAAGTAAATATGATCTATCTGGCATCACCTGCTTGTTTCAATGTTACCAAGATATAAGTAAATGCCAAACTGTGAAACATTTCAAGCAATGCAATGACTCTCTGTGGAGACGAGGCAGCAAACACTCCACCAGTAAAGTTCCACAGTGTAGCTTTACTCTAACTGTCCAACACATTTTATTCCTCCACATGCTGCAGATATGAGAGCAGATTAGATAGGCTCTATAATATTTGTTTATGTATGCAGTGATAGTGCAGTACTTATCTAACAGGAGCCATAAAGCATCGCCGCAGTACATGCAGAACACAGCGTGCTTATCTGTGACTGAGGCCTGAGCAAACACAACTCAGAAACAGGAAGTGGTTTAGTCAGATCTGCCCCCTGCGGCAGGAAGTGAGGCCAATGAGGTGCTACCTCCACCAAGCAGCTTCCAGCAGTACTTAATACATGTGTTTTTAAAGGTGCAATGTGTCACTTTTCTAATGGGGTGTGCCACTTGTTTGTCTTTGTGTTCTAGGTGTTACTGCTTAGTTAGTTGTTACACTGACTTCCTGTTGTTGTTGTTAGTTTCGAGTTAAAATCACACTTCTAACTTACAGAGCTCTAAACGAACAGGCGCTTCAGTACATCAGTGAATTACTGCGCCCTTACACCGCAGGCTGGATGCTCTGGTCCTCAGGCCAGGGCCTCTTGATGGTCCCAAAGAACTACTTTAAAAAACGGTGGATAACAGCCCTGAAAAATTTGAGGAAGTTTATTGCACTCTGTAAAGCACTTAAATCAATCTGAAAATGACTTCAAAGTAGTGAAATGATCTGTCCATGCAGCAAGATCATTTTAATTGACAAGTTCCCAAATAAATTCCCGCTAGACTAAAATGAAAGACTAGTGAGTAGATGAAAACAAGATCAATAAACTGATATAAGTTTAAAAATCTTGGCCAGATCAGAGACATTTGCAGTGTACATACTTACACAAGAGGGCATTAACATATCTGTAGCCTTTAATCAATTATGGGTGAGTTAATTGCTGAAAAATACCTTGACAAATAAGCTTACTCCTTTTGTGCGGGGTCACCTCTCCATCGCTCTGACCTGTAACTAGGTCTTGTGGCATTATGTGCTTCTGGGGTTGCTAAAATATCTGAAAAATGTATACTAGTCTATGCGCTCTTATACTTGTTCTGATACAACTCAAAATCATTCTAAAGACACAAGAGGAAAGATTCATTTCTGTTGTGTCAGTAGGACCTTTTTATTATCGATACCTGCTCAAATAAGAATCTAGTTTGAGGTTTCGGTTAGTATCTGATCTTGGATACTGTTGACAATCCTAATTCTGATCACATCTTGTACACAAGAAAAAGTGAAGTGTTAAAATTGAATTTTCTCAGGGTTTATAGAGTCCAATCAGTTTTAGAGTTAATTTAACATTTTTTGAAATGTTAATGAAGTAACACTAGACCAAAGTTCCTGTTTTTAGCCCCAAAATCAAGAGTTATATTAACGTTTTGAGAGTAAATGGATCACACTTTATAGGGGTAATCCTGATTTATCTAAACAATGCACAGAGTTTTAACTTTTTTTTTTTTACACTTTATTTTCGTTAATTACCTTGAAATTTTAACCCTCCAGTTTTTGCTGTGTAAAACGTGTCCAAGCTGCAAAGTAGTTTAAAGCAATGATAATAATAATAACACAGGGCCTAAAGTGAGGATTTATTAGGATCTTGTCTGGTTTGTTTGTTTAGGCTGTGGCATTCTGTGGCTGACAGATCTCACCATTTGTACTGGAGAGATGCCAGAGAGAGAAAAAAAGAGAAAGAGAGAAGGAAAGAAGGGGGTAGGGAGAGAGTCAGACAGTGTGTGTGACAAAGAGAAAGAAAGAGGGAGTGAAAGAGAGGAAGAGAGAGAGTGTGTGAGAAAGACAGAGTGAAAGAGAGAGACGGTGTGTTTGTGTTTGAGTTTGAGAAAGAGAGAGGTAACTACACTATAATAAAGTGAAAGTAAAAACTAGCAGAACTTTAAAAAGACATACTGTGCTTAGCCTGCTATATACAGGGTCCTCACTCTTTTCCACTGACAACATTTCAAACCTTTTCCATGACTTTTTCATGACCTAAAGTGAATTTTTCCGTGACTTTACGGCACCCTAAATGAGTAAAGCTTTAGTTTTAGGGCTAAATATGAAATGTTAACCCCTTCTACCCTTCACCTTCCCCCAGTGACAGCCAGTGGGGGGCGGTAGTGACAACTTCTCCATCATGTGTCACATTCATGCTGGAGCAGCTGGTGCATACATTCATAATATACAGTCATAATATCCTAATATAACGTAATAGAATAGTTTAGTTGGGTGAACAAGATACTAAAATTCCACGACTTTTCCGAAGTCATACAGGCTTGTCAAAGTCTAATTTACACAATTCCATGATTTTTTCCAGGCCTGGAAAATTACATTTTCAATTTCCATGACTTTTCCAGGATTTCCATGACCTGGTACGGGCCACCTGGTCTATAGTGATAATCTATGACCCCATGGATCATTATGTTATAATCTGTGTATTTTAAATCACAATATTAATCTAAAACAACTTTTTAAAATAAACAACGTTGACTTCCATGTTTGAAAACTGCGATGTCACAAGTCACACTAGTGAGAGCCATTTTTTTTTTCATTTGTACCAAAATGCTGCTGAATTCTACACATATCATCGTCAACATGGTGTCTTGAAAATAAGAGATTAAAGAACAAGTAATTTTATGTAATACTTTAGTTATCATTGCAGTGCTGTTTTTTGGAACTACAGCTTCTCTCTGAACTCTTTTTTTGTCCAAGCCAAAGGTTAAATTTGGGGGGGAGGGGAATCTCACAAGATCATTTTTCTCATGTGGACACAATCTTGTGGCACTTTCATCTCACAAGATCTTCTCTTATCCCCAACAGTCAGTCAGTTTTGCAAAATAGGTCTGATTTAATGCAGTTCCCACTCTGAGTTCTGTAAACGGATTGTCTTTTGGAATAAGAAACAAAAGATTACAAGTATAAGTTCTTGCTTAACTTGTCAAATTTACGAGGTGGGCAGACTTATATGAGGCATGATAAGACGTTGTGAAACAAGCATCAATCATTACGAGGGAGGCTTAAAGGTCCAGTTTGATGGAGGTGCAAAGTCTGTGCTGTCCTTGGAAGACTTCATCTGTACGTGGAGTCACTTTCTACTGAGGTGGAACAGTTTTACAACAAATAAACATTTAATTGCATTTTTTTTCTGCAATTAAGATTCAAGCAGAAGAGTGACAAATGAACTGATCAGCGGTGGAACGTAACAAAGCACAGTAGTAAAGTACTGTTTCTTATCTTAGTGCCTCCTCTTAACTTCATGCAGGACTTTACCCCTGCTGAAGTGTAGTGCAGTTGTTCCTTCTCTGACAGTATTTAGGGTCAGTGTGGCCCCCCAGTGAGCCGTGAGAGCCCTCTGTGCTTTCCTACCCAGCACTGAGCCTCGTCTCAGGGCAAACAGCTCGCACAAAGCCCCTTTCTGGAAGTGGAGGTCACTATGGAGACCAGCCACAGCTCTCAGCGGGGGCCCGTACCCTGAGGTGGGGGAGGAGGGGAGCCCAGACATGATACTTGAAAATGAGATGTACCGGAATGAGTAGTGCCACAGTTGCCAGGCAGACATTACATTATAGACGAGTGTCAAAGAGGCTTTTGTGTGGAGAGCTGGGGTGTCAATCAGAGGAATGTATGTGGAGGTGTGCAGCCACATCACACAAAGCTCTTAAAGATGCACACAGCCACCTACAGATAACATAAACTTCCCTTTGGAACAGTGGGACTGTTCTCATCCATTGTGCAGTTCACCACTTCAACAATTATACTTTTAGATCTGACCTATTGTGCAAAATGGACTATTAAGAGCTTTTAACCATAGCTGTTTCTCCTCACCATTTACTTACAACAGTTGTAATTGGAGTGATCTGTGCATGTTTGAGGAATCTCTAATCATTTATTTCCAAGATGTCATTTTATGGAGAATTCCCATTTTCACTATCCCTGGAGTATGCCCACATCACTGATCTTACTTCATTCTCTGTAATCCTTTTGGTACAAATGAAAGAAATTCTCTGCTCTAGTGTGATGTGCAGATCCATAGGAGGGGCCCACAGCATGTGGCGCTTTGTTGTCATGACTTTTACTGAGTATTTGATGGTACCACTTAATACGAGTTAATTTATGCTTTTTGTTATACTTAGTTTAGGGCTTTTTACTTTGGTTATTCCATTTTAAACACCTTTATTTCCCCTCCACCCTTCTTTGTTTTCTTCTCTTTATTAAGACTGCAAATACATTTACAATTTTTAGTTAAACCTAACCTAACATTATATACAAGCACAACATGTCTTCTCTTCATCATAGTTCAATGAAGGATGCAGTATTTCGCTAACAACATTCATTGCTCTGTTTCCAGTACTACTACTACTTCAAAAACACACTATTCACCCAAACCATCACACAGTGGCACAGTGACAAAACTTTCACCCTGAATAAACTCTGAGCTGTAGCAGGTTTAATTCGCACTAATCTGTCGACTATTTTAAAACCCGCCATTCCCACACAGCTAAAGTGATAAAAACAGAAGGAACTAACCCATGCTCATAGACCAAGACACATTACATATTTTAAAACATAGGAATATCCCTGCATCGTCTTATGGGGTCAGTGATACAGTGAAGTTACATCCCTCAGATATTGTTTGATTATTTGGACAAATCTGACACTTACGCTCTGACATACAAATGAACTGTCCCTCATTATTCATTTCCTGGAGATAAGTCTTAAGTGTAGACTATATAAAGAATTGTCCTGAGAGCTCCAGTCAAATGAAGCTTATTGAGGCAAAGTGTACTCACTCCTTTATAACCTGCACTGCAACACTGACAATCTAACCTGTTGCTAAAGCCTGATTGGATTTTTGTGTTCATATCTTGTTCTACAGAAGAAAGAGCAAAACAAAAACGCAATCATGTAGAGAGATCAGAAAGATGAATGACAGAAAGAGATGCGACAGATTTTTAATAGAAAGTTCATCTTTGTATTTAGAATGCAGTGGCTAGTGGGCTATGGGCTGAACTCTGCTCCAAACCTCATGCTTTTACTGACAGAGGATTGGCTGTTAAAAAGACCCAAGCTGGTCATAGAATCTACATTAAAATGGTCAAATATTCCTACACTCATTTTCCATTTTTTTACTTTTTCAAATTGCTAATTGCAAATTGCTTTACCTCCACTGATCCTAAAAAATATTTTAATTCCATTGTGACACAACATCTCAAATCTCCTCAGATGCTCAGTGATGCAAAAGCTACTCCAACTCAAATTCTCAGACAGAATATAAATGGAAGTCTGGAAACGTGCCACACGCTTTTCTTCATGGTGGTAACTATTCCGGCTCCTCGTCCGACCGGTCTGACCTGAAAGGGAACTCCACTTCATGACGAATGCTCGCCCCCGGAGCTATCGGCGGGTAACGGACTATGAGGCTAAAAGCTAACAGCAAATTCAGGAACCTGCACAGTACGAGGCCTGAAGCACGGAAGAGATCTATTATTATTATGTAAAACACAATTCCTCATTCCTCATTAAATATGCAAAAAGGAACTGTAAAAAAGCGTTAAGTGGAGCTAGAATCTCTCTGCAGCCTGGATAGAACTGTTTTGTAACTAATCAGTTTATTCCAGCATATCTTTGGGATTTACTGTGAAAAATAATGTTACCCTTTACTAGCTACTTGTTAAAATGTTCTGTTATACTACTTTCTGCCTCAATAAAGTAATTTAGTTAGCCTAGATTACATAGGGATTACTTAATCTGTACAGTAATTATGCATAAATGATTCAGTATTGGATGTTTTATTAAAGACATTACACAGAGGTAAAGAGCTGTTAAATTGTTTGTGACTTTTATGGAAACTACAACTAAACTACAGACATGTGTAACATCTGCACCCAAAGGTGACCTGAGCACACAAGTCATATCTGGATAAATAAGTAACGATGCATGTTGTTTGTGTAATTTAATAACATCTTAATTAGTTACTAAGTGTTTCCACAGTATTGCTGTATATTACTAAGCCTGTGACGATAACACATTTTGAAGTGTCATCAATGATAACACGGAAACCCAACCATAAAGCAGAATTATTCTAATAAAAAGTATTTTCAATGTAAAATATTCTAAAAAACAGGAACAGCAATAAATGAATTACAGAATACCTCAGTTAAGCAGTTAATTTGTGTCTATAATGAATCATAGAAGTTCAGAATTCAACCCTCTGCAGCTCAAATCTCATCATAGAACACAAAAAAAACAAACTTTTCCCACTAGTGCAAAAAATATATATATATATATTTACTTCTTTATATTAGTATTAAACCTATATAATTATTTTAGATTTAATAATTATATATAATAAACCTCTGAGGGTTTAGTCTTTCTCCTTTGCATATGCATAGAAATGCTTTCCAAATGTATGAAATGTGTCATGTCCCACAGGTCCACAGACTTTAGAACAGCTCCTCTATGACTTTACACACAACTACAGAGACTCTTCTCACTCTAAACTCAGCAAAGCTCCAGCAGTGAAACAAATGGAGTGTGTATCACCAGTGACATGTGAACTGATGCCAGGTTTGGAATGTACTCGCTCTGCTACACGGCAATTACACACAGGGTCATGTAAAAGGTTAAAACATGAATATGTCAGATAAGAACCAGTACAGTCTGTGCACTGTTCTTCACTGTTCCTCTTTTCACTGTTCCTCACTGTTCCTCTCTGGTCATCAGACTCACAATCAAAGAATGGAATTGATCCTCAAGGGAAATGATTCAGTTACTTCAGCCCCAGTAAATATCAAAACACAGTAAAACACAAAGCCAATGGCCCATGAGGGCTGTAATAAAAGTACACTGGGTCAATAAAGTACAAGTTAAAAATAAATAGATTAGCTAAATATTAGTCACTGGGATGGTTTAAAGGAGCATGATGGGACTTTTTAGGTTGTCTGGCACCGTCTAATTTAATATATCTAATGTTCTAATGTTGTTCTGCCTGAAAAGTTCCACAAAATGTATTAAAACAGCAATCTCAAAAACAAAAAATAATAATTAAAAAGTTATTAAATAATGAAAAGATAGATACATTTATATTGTGGAACATTCCAGGGAAGTGATCATGGGGGTGCTTCCGGCTTTCTTTTTGAGAAAAAAAAAAATAAATAAATAAATAAAAACATCTCTCAACTCTCCCTAACTGCAGCTGTCAGGTTCATGTTCATATTAACTCACTCTACATGATCCTGCAGTTTTTATTTCGCTAGCCTCATGAGCTTCATTTCACTGGAGCAAAACACTTCTTTATAGAGTCTAACCTGGAGTTGCGTTTTGTTTCATTCACAGGTCTGACTAACCTTTTATTATTAATCTGGCTATACCTCCAAAGCTCCAAAATGATCTGTTCTACCTTCTGATGTCATGAAGTGGTAATTTTCAAGCCAGCAGCGACCTTTTACCAGTAGAGATCGGCAATTCCAGAGCTGAGTTTATCCAAATGAATCAACTGAACGTGTCTGCAATTTAAAAACACAGCAGAGCACTTCCTGTATTACCACTTGATGACCTCACAATGTGTTTCAGTTTGAGATGAGAATTAAGCCTAAATTTGCAGGGTTTGTGTGTTAAACATAAGCGAATGAAACAAAACACAACTCCTGGTCTGTTTGTGATGAGGAAGTTCCATTAGAACATAGACAGAATGGGCTAATTTGGGCCTTTTAATAATGGTGAATTGTTATTAACTGCTTATTAGAACTAAACTGTTACTGGTGTAAATGAGCCTTCACCAGAAAAGTTACAGAACACCTTTTTTTTTTAATTTAATACATAAACTAAAATATAATATTTTTTCTTAGTATGCAGTACTCAGTTACATTCACTTTTTAAAGACTTTTCAGGGTGTTTTCTAATAGTACTTCTTACTCCTACTTCTAGTCAGTTAGAAATGATCAGATTCAACATTTGTGAATTGATTGTGAATTTTACTTATTTCATGGAAAGTACAAAGTAATCATAGGGAATCTGTCTCTTCCCCTATGATATCACTTTCTAGAATCTGAAAACCACTGATAGACCCTTTCAAATCTTATATCATCAAAATGTTCAAAATTCTGATGGTTTTATGACATTAGAACAAAAAATAAGCAACCATTTTGAATTTTCCAAGCTACAAATCCTGCTTCTCTGTTAAGGACGATGGAACAAATAAAGTTGTCTAACCTTAAAATAGTATTTGGGCTTCACATGAAGTATAATTTATGATGAAATGTGTAATATATGTGTAGATGAAGTGAAAAACTGTTGTGGGCTCAACATTTCTGTGAGGATTTGTCCAGTAAAACCTCAAAATGCGGGTTTTGCCTTTGTAAAAATGCATAATGTGGATCATAAACTCTTGTCAAATAAACAAATAATGCATAATGTGGATCATAAACTCTTGTCAAATAAACAAATAATGTAAAACACAATTGTAAGTGTTTTAAAACTAGACTCTGAATCATTCACATGGACCTGAGAGGTTTGACTTTTCCAAACTGTCCTTGATTTTTCATATTTTGTGATATTATGTCAAGTTAAGTGCAGTTTTCTCATTACAGTCACAGTTTGTTTCACTTCACTTTTGCCTCCAGCTGCTCCATTCAGAAAGTTAGAATGTTTTTGTTTACAATTTTTC